>JAOUQT010042580.1:0-11061 GCA_025769995.1 Xyliphius kryptos
TTGGTAACTTCAGTGGACCTGGGATTTGAACCCCCAACCTTCTGATTGATAGTCCAACACCCGAACCACTGAGCTACAACTCAACTTTATGAATTTATTAATACAGATATTTATCAATATTAATACTTCTGATTTCCCTTCTTAGGGTTCCTTAAGGGATTTACGGCACTGTGTGGGCGACGTCTGCCATTCCTGCAAGAAGCGCGTGTACGTGGTGGAGCGCCTCAGCGCCGAGGGCCTGTTCTTCCACAGGGAATGTTTTCGCTGTGACACCTGTAGTGCCCCTCTCAGCCAAGGGGGGCATGCTTTTGACTCGGAACAGGGTACTTAACTCTTAAAACATCAGTGTGCATGGTGTAACCTCAGTGAATCACTCTGCTAATAAAACTCTTTGTGTTTTTATAGGGAAACTGTATTGCAAGCTCCATTTCTCTCAACGTAAACCCACCGTTAAACAAGAACGCATCGCGAAACCACATTCGGTAATCTCCGCCGTGCTACCCTTTCACACAAAACAAGCACCATTAAAACAAAATCAAATTCATTTCCTGTCTTTCCTTCGGATTCTTTCGCAGCCTTCTGGTAATTCCATCCGTGCCGCCGCGTCTCCGGCCGAGAGTCCGCCAGAACGGGAGAGCAGTGAGTGCAGTCTGCCGCACCCCGGCGCAGGTACTTTGCCCTCTATGCTGAGGAGAAGCATGATGTGGCCGCTGCACATGACCCGGACCGCGTGCGCCGTGCCCCGGCGGGTTTCCCACTGGCTGGGGGAGAAAGCCCAAAGTTTACGTGGTCACCTCCGAGAAAATGCAGACGACTACACCTCCCTGTGCGAGTTGCTCTGCGTTGGGCTTCCAGTGCTCGTGGTCTTGTATGAAATCTTGCTGCAGATGCAGGTGGAGGCCGGCCCCCTGGACCTGCACCACCTACACCAGTGGCTTGAACAAAACCTGGGCCGCTGGTATCTCACTTAGGCATTATGCCTGGTTACATAGATTTCCACAAACAGCATAACTTATTTCCTTTGTAAGACTTGGAACGGCATTCTCAGATTCTACCCGTTCATCTTCGCTGTTCCCAAATTGAAGACGTTTACAAAATGTATTGGGAGACTGAATTCAAAGCACTTTACGAAGCCAGCTGGACCGATGCCCATCCAGAGGGCTGTTGCTGCATGTTTTATATCAGTACTTACTTATTCTGTGTGTGTGTGTGTGTGCGTGTGTGCACACTGCATGTTCACTCAATCAATCCAAACTGGTCACGAAACTGCTCGCGGCGTCGTGCGATAAAAGTGCCAAAGCAAACAGGATGCCGTCATTCGACGCATCCCTGCACTTCCACTCACGGATGATGAATGTTTACTTCTGACGCCAGGCCAAGGGGTCACCTCTCACTCCTAGTTCACGGCTTATAAAAATCCAGCATTTCAGATCCGACAGAAAAGAAGCCGAAACCCAAACGGCATCAGGTTTATTACGAGGCATGGCTCCAGAATCACAGAACCACTCTGTGCTCACCATGCCGGTACCATCTGTTAACAATACCGTCAGTTTACAGGCTGGAGCCGTTTCAGAGGATGGCGTCAGTGCGCTGGGTTTATGATGAGGCACATAGCGTGCGGCAACTGATTCCTATCCATTCCATTTTTAAGAATCAGAACCTCGGTATCCATGCAGGTACATTCAGATCCTGCAAATAAGGGCTTTGGGTAAAAGAACAAATGCTATAATAATATCACGGGGCTCTATTTTTATGAAAGCATGTCTTTCTGTGCAGCTTTAACGCTTTTTTTTCCTTTTATTTTTAATGCTGTTGTGTTTTTAATTGTGCTTTATTGACGTTATATTCCTTTTTAGTTCTAGGTGTTTTAGTGCAACCCAACTAAATGACAAACATCTGTAACATCAACTTTATGCGGCTAATGAAACGTGCAATATGATTCTGTTTCTGTGAAACTGCCACCGCCATGTGATCAAACCAGCATCCTGTCAGTTTGACATATTTATCTGATTGGGAACAGATTTTTTAGCTTCACCAAGGAAATGCCTTCAAACATTAAAGAAGAATTAAATATTTAATAAGGATGTGTTAGAGAGTTAATTACAGTGGCCTGATGACCTGAGGTAACATTAGAAACTTTATTTCATCCACCTATTTGTTTTACTCACTGTTTATTAGATCAGCGCCACCTACCGTAGAGACGAACCATGTAGTTCTACAACTACTACAGTAGTCCACCTGTTTCTCCTCATACTTTGTCTGCTTAACTCGTGATGCTGGAGTTTTTAAACGCTGGGACCACTAGTATACATCAGGGGTTTCTCGACTGCTTTCTGCTAGGGGCCCACATGTTCTCATAGTCGTTATATCGCAACCCACCCACTGTTCTAGAAAAGAATCTATTTATATTTAGTCATTTAGCAGACACTTTTATCCAAAGAGACTTAACAAATGAGAGAACGACACAAGTCAGTAGTTTAGGGGAAAAAAAATAAACTAAGAAACTTTGCCTCGATTAATGAAAATACACATTTCAAATGCGACAGGTTATATTCATTCATTCATTATCTTCCGCTTATTCCTTTATGAGGGTCACGGTTGGGTTCCCCATGCCCATCCAGGGGAGAACATCTCGGGCGCTGGGCAGATACACCCAGGACAGTGCGCCAATCCATCACTGGATACACACTCACACACACATCCACACACACTATACAGGGCAATTTAGAGCATTCAATTTACCTTCATGTTTTTGTGGGAGCAAACCGGAGAACCCGGAGGAAACCCACGCAGACACGGGGAGAACATGGAAACCCCACTCAGGTTAGGATTCAAACCGGGAATCTTAAGCGCTGAGAGGCGAATGTGCTAACCACTAAGCCACCGTGCGGCTTACAGGTTATATTCGATTTTTATGATTAGCAAACAGATGGTAGTTACCATGGCAACCAGAAGGCTGCATGTATCTGATGCATGCCTCTCTCTCTGTCTTTTTTTTTATCTCAGATGAGCATAATTGGTTTAAAAAAAAATTATTTGATTATTTTGTCACAAGCTGTCCATGACCTGCTCAGAACGCGTCCTCGACCCACCAGTTGAGAAACGCTGATTTATGGCTCCACTTTGTGGATCCTCAAGTCCTTCGTCAATGCTTTTAGGATACTGGGGTCAGATTTTTGGTTAGATTATACTCAGTCCACCATGACGTGTTGACGTGTGGGGGTCCAGATCATTAGAGACCAGAGTAAAGGGGACTACTTATGTATTTAGGGAAACAACTGGACTGGTAGAACTACAAAGTCCATCTATATGATCCGTGTAGTTGAATAAATAGTGAGTTTTTTTTACAAGGTGTGTGGGTATAACCCTGTATAATCCAGCAGATTTTAGGATTTGACTTTTTTTGATGCAGTGATGTCACTTTATTCTCCATCTTAATGTTTTTCATTCCATTCATGTAGTGAGCTAAAAGTATTTCTCTATATTTACCTTATATGGTAGGGGTGATTCATTAAAGCCATTTATTTGGGGGAATTAGGCCCAAATGATTTAAAGATGGAATTCAAAACAACAGGATGACATCATACTTTGGCGCTATGACTCTGCTCTCTTTTTAAGCATTCAGCGCGTTAATTTAGACACCAGGCCTCATAAGAATAGAGTCCTCAGTAACTGGTGCTGCTCAGAAGTAGACACTGAGTTCCGAATCAAAGACAGTTGATTTTACAGATTTATATTTCCACACTGGAGTGTTTGGTTGTGTTGTGTAGCAGTTTCTTTCCAATGAAATGGCTGTGATTTCAGCACGTTATCTGATTTCCACTCCTACTCATATCTGCCCTTCTGTTCTCTTTCCATCCTCCACGCGAAGCCCGTCTCCGTTCGTCGTCTCGGTTGACGGCCGATGAGCTGTGATTAAGGTGATCTGCGTGATTGCAGGATGTGTTGCCCGGTTTGTGCTCGTGCATGCTGCTTGAGCTTTCAGATCTGTCTCTTCACTGCGGGTGGTGTGGTGCATGTCGGCTGCATGATCTTGGCACCGCACAGCTAACACGCGGCTGCTTTCATGTCCGCCTGTTTTACCTGCGCTGCCGTTGTTGCACAGCCATGTTACAGGTGTGAGCATGTCAGCCACATGCATGAGAACGTTCTCACCAGACCGTCTGCTCGTTCTTCTCTGTTTCAGAGGCTGTTTACCTTCAGCGGTCCTCAGGCCGAGGCCTTTTCCGCCTTTCGGAGACTTTACCTACTGTAGCACTTTTTATTTTTACCTGACATGTTGCAAAACTGTTTAGACCTTCGGCTGGATTCAGTCGAGATGAAGACTTTTTTTTGTCTGTTGATGTAAAGCCGCAAAGAAAAAAAATAAAAATCACCTTGAATCACGTTGCCTTTCACAAAGGAAATGTTTGGTGTGAATGGGGGCCATAAATGGAAATAAATGTATTTCTGTCACAACGATCCGGAGGTCATTCACCGAAATAATACCCTAAACAAACTCCTCATACTTTCCATCGCGAGATATGAACGCAGTTTGTGCCGCACACAGAGATCTGGCATTGAGTGCTGCATGTTGGATGTTGAACCTTTTAAAAGGAAAGTGGATGTAGACCACTGAAAGCGTCTTCGGGGGGCAGACAGAAGGTCAAATGTGACCAAACGAATAATGGAGCACCAATAGAACACACTAAGCCCGGCGCCTGCCGTGTGGCAGGACATGAAATCTATAGGAATATTCATTCATTCCTTTCTTTCTTTATTTTCTAAGACGCTTATCCTGATCAGCTGTCCAACTCCGGACAGGTTTCCCATCCATTGCAGGACAGACGACTCACAGAGGACTCAATACTATATTCTCACTTTTGTGGAAATTAGATAAATAGTTTACTCAGTATCATGCATTTCAATTATGGTGGGAAAACGAATCCACCCAGACAGGGGAGAACATGCAAATTCCACTCAAATTCCTCCACGCTGCGGAGGAATCAAATCTTTTTGCGGTGATGTCAAAGTGTAGATTCATTTATGACAAGTCAGTTTCCATCTTGTCAGTGTTGTTGCTCCTCATGAGCTTCGTTGTCCGTGACGTCATTATCTCAAAGGCTACGTGACAAGATAAAGACTTAGATTCGAAAAACGAAAAAAAACCAAGACTGTAAAGCAGCTACTGACTGACTTTGAAAGCAAGTGCACCTTTTTGTGCAGGTGCAGTGATTGGTTTTTAGTTCCTTCCAGACATTCGCCATCTTTTACTGAAATATCCAGTAATACCAGCCGGATGTTTGTTAAAAATCACACGACCTTATTACCTGGCTGTGTTTATTTCTTCTAAATGTTCAGGTTGTTTTGGCCAATGTTGCCAAATTCCTGCTTTGCAGGGATTTCTTTTCACTGTTTTTACTAGAACACTAATCAAACCAATTGTTAACATTTAAACAGAAAGATTGTGTATTATTTATTATGAAAGCACGCTGTGAATTTTAATGGAATTGTGCTTCCACCTAGTGGCGAAACTTGTTAAATGCAAGTAGTCTTACTTCGTAATTTTAGCAGTTATAGTTGTGGGAGGTTTACTCTTTGTAGTAATACTGCTGGTGTAGTAGTAATAATATAACTTAAAGCAGTACACTACATTTTAATTTCTTTTATATATTTTTCCGTTTTGGTTAAATCATTTTAAAAGTGAATCTTGAAGTGCAGTCAGACACTAGATGGCGGTGTGGCTACAAGAAAACCTTTTCCGTTCCCTATTATTTATAAGAAAAGTCTTTTTCCTAAAAGCACATCGAACCTATATATAAATTGCATTATAGCCCTGTGTTTAGACTAAAAAAACGTATTAAATTAATCCTTTATGAGTCTGAACTATTCTTTTTCCGCAGTAGATTACAATACAATAAGGGGTTGTATGATGTTTCAGTTGACCACTGAATTATGACCCATCGTGACCAGGACAACCCCTCAGGTTAATGTCCCCCAGCAGACGGCTTTGTATTCCAACCCTGAGTGCGACTGTCAATGTTAACTAATATTTAATCTTCAGATTATTAACTGAAACCACATTGGGTTGCAGACAGAACTGTATTGTTTTATGAATATATAACTTATTGCACAGTGATGGGCAGTTATAACTGCCCTTTCATTTCGATAGGATGTAATAAAACGACATATTTGACATTTCTTTAGGATTTGAAGTGTATGGCAGCAGACGTGCTGATGTGGGGCATCAGTAGGGCATTGCAGTGATTGTCCGACTGGTGGATGCTATTGTCAGCGTATTGGATTTGCACGCTGAAATTCTAAGGCTTGACCCCCAAGTTAACTCAAAGTACCAATCTGTACGCTTCAGCAAAGTCCTTAACCATCATTGATCTTGAGGTGCAGAATTTTGGCTGATCTTGCACCCTGGCCCCCTAAAATAGGGCACTTGTACAGTACCAGTCAGACGTTTGAACACACCCCTTTATCTACATCCTCCACTTACCATATAGATGTACTTTGTAGTTTTACAATTACAGCCTGTAGTCCATCTGTTTTCTTGTCTTTCTTTTGTTAGTCCCCTGTTGGTTCTCTGTTCTCTGTTGGTCAGGAGCATCACAGACCAGGTATAATTTGGGTGGTGGATTGTTTATTGTCAGTTCTGCAGTGACACTGATGCATTGAGGGGGTTTTAATGCAGCAGTGCTGCTGTAGTTTTATTTACACACCTCAGTGACACTGCTGGGATAGGAATAATGCACTGACCAAATAATACCTGCTCTGTAATGCTATTGGGGTGCTGACCATCAGAACAGAGTACAGTATGTACTGTAGTCCACGGTGCTGCTGTAGTTTCAAACGGCTGAGCCGTTTGTCTAGCCGGGAATTATTGCCCATAACACATACCTCTAAGCGTTTCACATTCCTATCAATGCGTGATATACAATATATTTTTTCCAATGTTTTTTGTAAAGTGGGTTCTGTAATTTGGCCACTGAACGGTATTTGTTAGAGAGAAACCGAAAACCTGTTATTTAGCGATTAGCGTTTATTTTAAACCAGAACTAGATCACGTCGCAGAACACCCAAACTCAAACCTCGTATTTTATTATAATGTGTTTATAATAATTTTTATAAAAGCAGTAAGGCGCTCATGGTGGGGTGTGATTGGGAATAAATTAAGGGAAATGGGTGTAAGTGTGCCCTCTTGTGCCTTATTGTTTTATTAAACAACACAGTGACACTGCTGGGATAGGAATAATGCACCGAGCAAATAATACCTGCTCTGTGGTGGTGGGGTTCTGACCATTAAGTAAGGGTAAAGGGGACGTACACAGTATGTACTGTAGTCCACAAACAGTTGTAGAACTGATGGTGTGGGTCAGAACTAAGGACCAGCCCTGATCCAGCGCTGCAGAAGCGATGGAGCTGCTGGAACAGGATTAAATGATCTCACACTGGCTACTTTTGTGGGACTCGGGGTTTAAATACCCAAACTTTTAATTCCCCAGCACCCTAACCTCCTACGTCCGACAACACTCCCCGAAAATTTTACAAGGTGGGCAGTAAGTTACCGAATTACTGCCTTTATCCAGCAATTTTCTCATTTTAATAAAGAAACTTGCTCACTGGATGCTACGCTGCACTTTAGGGTTACGTGGCTGGTGGGCGTTTCTAATAAAGTGTCCATACTGTGTGTGTATGCACCGTATATAAATATACACATGCATACAGACATCATAAATGTTCCAATTGATCTCATGTGGAGTTACGCCGCTTCCATTTCCAAGCCTTCCGTTTCCCTGAAAGCGATAAGACTTTGGGGGATGGGGGGTGATAGGAATCAGAAAGCAGAAGGTTATCACGCCCTTTCCACTGTATAAAGGTTGTGGATGCTCGTGAGCCCGATTGTTATTGTTTCTTACGGATGTCTCGCTCCCCTGTGGCGTCTGATTGGCTGAGGTAAACACTGACCTTCAGTGGAATAAAGACTCGCAAGCTGCGAGGCCGCGATTTAAATATGGCACCGATTTATTCCTTTAACCCAATTATGATTTAGTTTTCTGAACAGTATACGCTGCATGCAGGTTATCAGCGGATTACAACCAGGTGGCATGGAAAATGACATTACGCCTCGGAGGTGAACGTTCAAAAATCATTTAAAAAAAACAGATAGGTAGCTGCAAAGCATTTAGCTCCATCATGTCGGCTGGGTAATCTGTTCTGCATCGGATTACTGATGCATCGAGAGGACAACATTTCGTCCCTGTAGACAGATGAGGACACGGAAATGGAAAGACCGAGGTCAGGGGGTCACAGGCTGCACAGAGAGTGTACTTGTATCTATGCTCTGTGTGTACGTGTGTGCAGCGTCCTTAACAAGGTCAGGAACGCTCTGTCTCCTGCGTGCCCGTCCTTCAGATCGTACTCTCAAAAGCCAAGACAAAATCTCATGGCGTTTTTAAAGAGGGCAATATATTTTTTAAATGTTATTACTATCCATCTATACATCATCTTCTGCTTAATCCTATATTAGGGTCTTGGGGGAGGGGGGTTCCCATGCCCATGCCCATGCCCATCCAGGGGAGAATGGTCCAAGCGCTGGGCAATGCCCCAATCGATCACTTGGCACACTCACTTACAAAGACATACACATTATGTAGGGGCAGTTTAGAGCAGCCAATTTGCCTTGAAGTTGTTTTTTTGGACTGTGGGAGGAAACTGGGAACCCGGAGATAACCCATGCATTTTTTGTTAAAAATCCTAAATCTCTGAAAGTTGTTTACAGTTATAGATGCTACGTTGCTAATGACAGTCTGTTTTTCCCGTTTAGCTACAGCAGGATGGTCGACGGATTTCTTCACACGTTTTCTTTTTGTCTCTGTTCTAAATGCAAACCCTCTTCTACGCGTTGGACAGTCGACCTCAGAGAGACGAACAAATACACATGATTCACAGTAGTGGATGTGTGTGTGTGAGTGTGTGTGTTTGCAGCTACACCCTTTCTCGGGAAGAACACGCTGTTCTTTGCCTCCACCTGGGAGCTGGAGAAATGACCTTGGGGCCTGCTTGATGTTATTAGGTGAAGCACTTTTACACAGCAGGGGTCGATGGCACCGTGCCGCTGAGAGCGAGAGAGGGAAATTCGACTGAAGCAGGGTGTGTCGCAGAGTATTTTTTCCTCTTTGACCCAGGCCGCGGTGACCTCCACAGGGAGGCACAGAGCGGCACGGCGGAGGCCGGAAGCCCTGAGCTAAAGGGGAAAAGCAGGCGGGGTGAGAGGAGGGGGAAACCAGGGAACAGCGCTCGCCTCAGTACTGCTCCTCAGCTGTGAAGCATGCCAGGCTCCCGCCGAGACTCAGAGGCAAAACAGCAGATCAAACGCGCCTAAAAGGAACCGTGTAGGAGCATCGCACACAGCCCTGCCACTGGCCAATTAAATCCCACATTATACAGGCTGTCATGTTCCAGATTCCTTCAGCAGTACAGTGACAGGACACATATTGATCTACGGTTTGATGTACATCTTAAATATATTGACGGCTGCTTTGGCTGTAAACCCTTATCGGTTCCTGATAATGAATCAATAAAATAAAAGTATACTTATTTAGGCGGATTTGTTTTGTTTGGTGTATAAAAAGTGCATTTAATTGAATTGTATATGTTATTATTGAAAAATACAACAGTACATTATCTCCAAATAACTTTATAGTTCTGTCACCAAAGCAATGTTGCTGAGAGAACTCTGGATGTAGGTGGGCGGGGCTACAAAATCAGAAATCTGAGTGACAGGACCTGTTGAAATGAGACCAGCAGGACTTTTATTCAAGGTAACAGAAATCACGACAAATACAATAAGTTATGACATTATAATCAAGTCTTAGAATTAAGAAACTCCCACTATTTAATGTTGCAGAGACCAAGTTAAGGTACATGCTTTTAATTATTTTTGTTTTTGTTGTTTTGCTTTTTTTGAAGTAGATTTTAACATTTGTTTTGAATGTTCAGTTCTGATTCCTCTCGTGTTTTTTGGCTTCTCTCATTACCCAGAACCAGATATTTATACCGCCGGGCTGCAGCACCGAACTCACAGTGTAATAATTTCACTATATAATCTTTGACTCCGTCTTCTTTTGAAGGCTTCAGCTCTCCAGACCCCGAGGCGATGTATGAGCCCTAAAGCATCCACATTTCAGGCTTCACAGTTTTTCGGTGGAGGTCAGTTGATGTTTTTATATTGCTTTTTCTCAAACATGACACTTTCTGTCTCTCGTTTCTTTACAACTTGTACAAGTTTTTATGTCACGCCCCCCCGGATCAAAGAGATCTATTTTACCTACTGTACTTACACACAGAGGAATTAGTCCTCCACATTAAACACATCCATGCAGTGAAACACGCACATATACACACACTGAGTGACATGAGCCCACATGCCCGGACCGATGGCCCACAGCCCTGTACACGGCGCCTGGGGAATTGGGGTTAGGTGCTTGCCCAAATCAGCCATTGTACTTGGTGGTGTAGGGTGTACCCTATATAGTGTGTGTCTGTGTGAGTGAGTGCGTTCCCAGTGATGGACTGACACCCTGTCCTGGGTGTATCTGCCCAGCACCTGACACGTTCTCCCCTGGATGGGCATGGAAAAATCCCCCGCGACCCTGTGGTGAACGAGATACTATAATCTTTAATCTATAGTATTCCACATTCTTTGGTTTCTTGTCATTCTGTAACCTAAAAACAAAGAGTTCCCATGATTACAGTTCATTTTCCTTAATTAACAGAATTTTCAGACCCGATTACCTTACAGTCTCACCGACTCAAACTGAAAGGGATCCCAATTCTGCCTCGCTTTGTTTATTAAAGATGGCCAATCTTGACTCTCGCCTTTAGAACCATGAGGGTCAAGTGCGTACAGCGCGACCTCACTACACCATTGTAGGAATTAAAATGGCGTGTCGAGGAGCACTCGTGTCGAGACGTTAAGTAGAACCCGCACCGGATGTCAGCTCTCCTTGTTATGCTCCTTTCTGTGCCGCGCGCCGCATTACGGCAGCAAATTGAACCTGGCATGTATTTCAT
>JAOUQT010042622.1:0-11060 GCA_025769995.1 Xyliphius kryptos
GTAAAGCTGCTTTGTGACGACACACTGTTGTAAAAAGCGCTATATAAATAAATAATTACTTACTTACTTACTTACAAAACTGAGGGATCCAAGTAATGTGATCACATCACAATTTATATAACATCAGGCACACATAATCAGAACATCATTACTCTGCATTTTGAATGATGCTTGTCCATTTTAAACCTCAGAAAATTTGTTTAGTGTGTTCCTGACTGTTGAAGTGAGAGTGAGCTAAATAATGCTAAATGATGCTAATGCTAAATGTTAAGTAAATCAAACATAAACTCTCTAGGTAAGTGGTTGATTGATTTTTTTTTGTAATGCATTGTTGCACATGCCACACAAACAAATTTTATTTATTTAAAGATTTAATTTAAAGATTTATTTAGAAGCACTTCACAAAAGAATGTGTTTATTGGTAGTAACATCTTTTGAGGTTTAAACTTACTAATTTAGTTCTTAACTAAAAGCACAGCACAAAAAAAAAAACATCATCACTAAGGGTCATCATGAAAAGTCGAGCCCATGGTGGTCATGGCCCAGAGGAGATGTGGAGGGTGTCCCTTATTTTCATTTCTGAAAGGTGGCAACTCTAGTAGGCTCTCCTAAATTTTTCCTATGCACTATAATACTTTTTTGTTCATATCTTTGGTTTCATAAGTATAACTATTTTAAGGTTTGTTTTTTAATTGCTATTAAGTTATGTTCTTTTTCAAAAATATAAAAACAAGACATGAATTCACATGAATATGTGAACGGTTCTTAATTATACTAATAGTTTATAATCTGTTTACTCATTACATGAAGCTTATGTAAGTGTAGAATAATAGGTTAGATAATTGGTACATCATATAACTGAGCAATTCCTTTTCAGGTGTTGGAGGTGTCTTTGCCAACAGCTGGCAGCGTTCTGATTGGTCCCTCTCAGATCGAGATAATAAAGGCGGCGCGTGAGCTAACTGTGCGCACCATGTCCCCTCACGGAGAGTCAACCGACTCTGCGCCTGTCAATGTGCCTGCCAAGTTGCCCGCCATCATGGCGATGCCTCTGTACCAGCCTGTGCCAGCCCACACCAGTGTTCTAACCACCGGTGCCACTAAAAATGAGCCCGTTGTCTGTGCCACATCTCTGTCTTCTGCCAAAATATCCACAACGCTGCCCAGCTGTTTGAATGATGCAAATTCTCCTGGTCTCATCAAGGAGCCCTGTGCCAACACACCCAAAGCCACCACCACCGATGCCCCTCAGCCTACTGCTTCATTTGTGGATGCATGGGCAAATCCAGCAAAAGTTATGCAGGAGGCACACCCCCTTCCAGGTGCCTGTACCAACCTGCCGGTGAGTAAATAATATATACCTGGATTTGATGAAAAGTGTGATAAAGTCTATTTAATGATGGAGTGTTTTTTTATGTTTTGGGACCCTAGAGAAGGTAGAATAAAATCTGGCTGTAGCCATTTGGATAATGTACTAAACATATATGTTATTATGTATTTGTACATACTCTGATGTAAATATTTGAAGTTTTATTCGGCGTTGTTTGAAAATAAAAGTTGTAAAAAGGAATTTATTGACAAGACCTGGTATTATGTAAATACACCAACCATGTGTCTGCACTTATTTCATGAACAGGTAACTGTGCCTGTTTCCATGGCTGTGCCTGCTCCTGTGTCAGTACCAATGTCCGTGCCAACAGCCACTGCCCCTGCACCCTTAATACCCACACAACCCAACAAAGTTCTTAATGCAACTCCAGAGCCCAGTAGAGGGACTGATAGCCCTGCCGCACCGCGTCCCATAGCCTGTGTTTCAGATTTTCTGGTTGACCTCTCAGTGGTTCAGGAGCCCCTGTCTATCACCAAAGTTAAAGGATCTGGAACAGAACTTCTTCATGTCCCTGCTACACATTTACTTCGGCCACCCAACTCTTCACCAGTGGAGTCTGAGCCTGAGGGTGACGGTGGAAACACTCGCTTGGTTTCTATCGAGGAGTTTCTGCGACCTGAACCTGAACCCAGTATAAAGGTTGGTTTAATGCAAAAGATTCAAGGAGACTTTATTGTCATTCACATCACATGTGGTACAGAGGGTGGAAGGAAATTGTAGTCTTAAGATCATAGTTCCACCAAATAGCATTTATTATACATAAATACTTTTCAGTGCTGGGGGTCTAGGTTTGAATCCCAATCTGACTAGAGATTCCATGTTCCCCCTAGGTACATGTGGGTTTTGTCTGGGTACTCCAGTTTCCTCCCACAGCCAGAAAACATGGATTTAAGGTAAATTGACTGCTCCAAATTGACCCTATATAGTCTGTGTGAGTGTGTATCCATAGATAAATTTGCATTCTGGGTTCTGGATGTCCTAGGTGTATCTGCTCAAACGAATCCAGTTAATAGTTATAACCGTTTGTGTAATTACTTATGACAGGACCGGGGAATTATTTTTTTCCAGGAGCTACATAGAAAATCAGGATTGTTGTCCAAGAGAACCTGGATCCCCAGTGCTGAGAGGCAAACGTGCTAACCACTAAGCCCCCATGCTGCTCTGGCAACTTTTACTGTTAATACAAGTGAATTGTGTGCATGTATTAGAAATCAAATCTCTGTAAATACCTACTTCTTACATTTATTCCAATTTAATTTAACTTCCAACTGACCTGATAAAGACTAAAGATCTGTACACAATCTGTACATGGCTGTGCTACACTGTGATGCTGCCCAGTTGCTGAAGATGGATAATTTCCCCACTGAGCCTTGGTCCTCCCAAGGTTTCTTCCTAAAAAAAATATATAACATCATAACAGGGAGTTTTTTCTTGCCATTGTCATTTGGTTTGCTCTTTGGGGGTTTAGGCTTTAAACTCTGTAAATGTGCTTTGTGACAACGCACTGTTGTGAAAAAGCACTATATGAATAAATTACTTGAACTTGAAAGAGACAGGCAACAAGCCAGATGTGTCCAGGCCTTTTAATAGTTATAATACAAAGCATGTAAAGCAATTGTATTACTTTACGGAGCACATATTAAGGATTTAGAATTAACAATGTTCATTTGCTATTGCAGCATATGTACTCAACCATGTACTTTCATAGCATTAACCCATAACTGTGCTGTAAACTGTATATTTTAAATTTACAGCTTTTAACGGTTTAACATTATCATTAACATTTGATGGTGCAGCAGTTGGCAGCACTTCTACCTCACAGCAGTGTAAAACTGTTTTAAATAAAATTTATCCAGATTGCAGATTTACCTATTGTGGCTACCCATATTTTAAATGGGAAAAGAATACTAAAGAATAAATCGTGTCATACAGACACGTAAAACACATTTTTTAGTGTAGAATAAAAACAAAAAAATAACAACAGGCAATTTATATGATTTGCGTAGGTTTATGCAGGAGGTTTGATGGACCCCCCTCCTGACTATCAAGTGGAGAGCAGCCGTTCAGACCTCTCCGACATCCTGGAGGAGGAGGAAGAAGATCTGTTTTCTGAATCTGCTGTTGCTGTGTCTCCAAAAAAAACAGGACCTGCAGGCAGGGTGAGCTGAGACATATTGTTCAGCCTCTAATATATGTATACACCCAAGACTTAAACATTTAATAACTCAGATTTTTGTAACTTCATTAATAAGCAAGAAATACAAATCTGTACTTTATACTTTTTATTACACTGCTTTTATTAACTTCCAAAATACTAATTTTTCACTTTATCTCTTAATTTTTGTTATAGTACTGTGCAGCTATTATATATTTTTTTCAAATATCAACAAAATAATTTTAGTTTTGTTTTAACCAAAGATGCATACTGCATAGTGTGTGCTTTAAACCTTGCAGTTGTGCAGTTAGCACACATTGTAAAAACCTAACCACTGAACAGCCACAAGGACCTTGGTGTAGGAACTTTGGTACAAGTTTTATCAGTTTCTCTATTTTTAAACCAAATTCATTATAAAATCTACTTTCCGATATATTACATACAGCTCAGCAACTATCGCTAAAGCACATACTGCTATAGAAATGCTTCCTGATAATTGACTATTGATATGTACGTAGATTCTTGTTTGTGGTTCCAGTTTACCACTTGCCAGGAGGTATTTGAAATTGTCAGTGCATTGTTACTAAACAAACCACTATTTCTGCTGCTGCATTGTAACACTTCCTTTTGTTTTTTTTTGCATTACCTTCTACAATGTTCTAAATCCCAACATTGAGATTGAAATTGAATTCCCAATTTTATTGTACTTGTGATAATTTTTTTCTATTCAGAATTTTATGTTCCATCTTTTCAGTTTGTTGAAATTTTTAAATGTTACATATGGGTTTCTAGGTTGCAAAAAAAATTATACTTCATAGCAAAAAAGTTTCAGGTTTGGTTTCTAGAAGAAAACCTTTTATTGTAGGGACTGCATTTCCTCCCTATACCCATGTGAGCTTCCTTACATCTGGCTCACATTTTTATCTGGCCCGCTTGTTTAACTGAATAATGTGGGTCATGTAAGCACTATATTTTGGCAACGAGTAGTTAGCAATGCCAGATCTTTCTGATAAAGAACATGACGGTCATATCAGTTTTTTTATATGTTATCTGAGAGGGTTTTTAATCTTGGCACTGCCATTGTTGGCCTCAAACCTTAAAAATTTCATATCTAAGTATCATTACAACTTTTGTAAGTCATTGTGATTCAGAAAGTCGGATACATTGTGTAAATGTGAATGAAACAAATGTCTTACTGTTGTGGAGGACTCTCAATGTTACAGTCTTCTGTTTTTTTAGTCTTTTGCCATTCTCCTACTCTAATTTTGACTTTTGTTTTTTTTTTCCCTTCTCTCATCTCCAATGAGGATTTTTCTTACTTGTGTGTCTGCTATGTGTGTCTGTACTTGCCATAATGTTTAATATAATGACCACACTGCCTACTTAGTCAGTGGTGTGGAAAGGGGACAGTGATGACGATGTGTTGGAGAAGATCCTCAAGCTCCCACAAACATTTTCCAACAAGCAATTGTTCAGTATCCCAGAAGTGACGGAGGAAGAAGACAATAGTGAATCAGAATCTCACTGTAGACCTGCTCGTTCTTTGAGAAAGTTTCAACAACACAGAAAAGAAGGTGGCTACCATGCTACCTTTGATCACAAAGCCAAAGCCCAAACTCAGACATCACGACATGGGAGAACCCCCTGGGTCCGCAGCCGTCCGTTATTACACACACACATGATGGACACCATAAGCTATGAGGATGGAGACTCAGACAGCAGTGTAAATTCAGGACCCTGTAACAGGGAGGTAACAACACACCGGGCATATCGACCACCAAGAAACAAGGACCAACTTCTCAGGGAGGCTCTACTCCGAAGCCAGTTTACCTCTAACCAGGCAGCACAGGAACCATACCTGCTTAGCAGGACAGTTCACCATGTCAAATCACCTGCTGTGGAGATTGATGTGGAATACGGGACGGATAATGATGAGGATCCACCCACTTTTGACTCCAGCGAGGTAGTGGTGGAGCAGATGAGCTCAGAGTGGTGGGTGGAGGGAGGAAACTATGAGTACCATTGCACGTCATCGCCACGTTTTTCAAAACAGGACTTACACAGTGGCATCCCAGCAAACCACCACTCATGGGTGTGTTATGGTCCCCGGTCTGCAGTTATACTTCCTTTCTGAATGAATCTACTGCAGTGTTGGCTAAAACCTTTTGCATCACAAAATAAAGAAAAATGAAAATCTTTAGAAACGCAGACTTATTTGTGCATTTACATACAGTACAGGCCAAAAGTTTGGACACACCTTCTCATTCAATGTGTTTTCTGCATTTTTACAACTATTTACATTGTATATTCTCACAGAAGGCATCAAAACTATAAATGAACACATGAGGAGTTATGTACTTAACAAAAAAGGTGAAATAAATGAAAATATATTTTAGTGGTAGCTCATGAAAATATGAAAATATATTTAAGTGGTAGCTCAATGGTTAGGGAGTGGAAGCTCAATGGTTAGGGTGTTGGACTATCAATCACAAGGTTGGGGGGTTAAATCCCAGGTCTATTGAAGTTACCAATGTGGGTCCTTGAGCAAGACTCTTAATCCTCATTGCTCCAGGGTGCTTTATCAACTCTGTGATCTGACCCCAACCAAGTTGGGATACTTGTGAGTCGCTTTGGATAAAAGCATCTGCTAAATAACTAAATGTTAATGTATATTCTAGTTTATTTAAAATAGCCACCCTTTGCTCTAATTACTGCTTTCCACACTGTTTTACCTTTTTTTTGTCAAGTACATAACTCCACATGTTTATTCATAGTTTTGAGGTCTTCAGTGAGAATCTACAATGTAAATAGTCTTGAAAAAAAATGCATTGAATGAGAAGGTGTGTCTCTTTTGGCCTGTACTGTATTTACTACTTGCACAGATAGTTTCTGACTATTAGATTTTGTCCCCTCAGAAAAATATTAGGGCAACAAGGCCAATCTATTTTTGATGTACACTGGAGGCATTTTAGTTTGAAATAAGAAGATGAATAAAATAAGGGCTTAGAGGAACTAGCAAAAATAGTATGTCTTATAACCCAGGTTTGTTCTGTTAGAGCGAAAGTTTAAACAGTAATTAGTTACTCTGAGTGTCTTTAATATTATTTAGTTTTGAATGATGACACCCTCTGAATTAAAATGAGCCTAATGCAGTATTATTTACAATTATAAGTTTTTTTCATCACAGAATTAAAGATAAAAAGAACTGCAGGACAGATTTACTGCGGTGACTTACTAGCCAACATGACACACATTTAAGAACACATTACTAATTCAGTTAATAGGATCTTTAATGTAAAATTAGTTTAAAAGGACATATAATTATATGTGTTATAATAATCAATAAATAAATAATCGTAAACAGTTTTTTACATTATGTAGCTAGTATGTAGTTCATGGTGTTGTGGTTTGTGAAGCCATATCTACTTGCAAATGGCCACTTAAGTCAAAATTCCGACTTACTTTTGCCATTTTTTATATTTGTATTATTATTTTTTATGGCATAAATCTACACATAAATGTGAAAACTAAATTAAAGTCTATTATATTCATCTTTTGAGATAAAAATAAAATATCTTCAGTGTAATGCAGAAACTTATCTAGACCATTTGGAAAATTATTAGTCATTCCAGTAACTTAAATGATTGCATGATACCACAAAACAGGGCAATAATGCACACCAATTTATTAATTAGCATTATTTGGAAAATTTAGCTTTGTCAATCAGAGCAAAGTTAAACCTGCATTTCAACAATTTATCTTTTTTCTAGTGGTTAAACTCTCTATACTTAGACTTTTTTACCCCCTTTTTACCTACCCATCTTTTTACAGCATCTTGTTTTTGTATATTGCCTTTCTCATCTTATTCCATATAATCAAGTACAACACCTAACATTGTTCTTTCTATGCAAAAGGTTTGGGCCTGCAACACTGAACTTCCACCCATAGTTTATTTTGTTGCCCCATATACATAACAATACAGCAATTTTTTCCAATCCCTGTGTTCCTGTCAAGTGTCTTAGATGTACGCTAATCTTAGATCTGTGTAACATGCCTTTCTTAAAACTTTTTGTGTCCCAACCTTGTTCTATCTTTTGTGCTTCCTGGAAACCAAACAACAAACTAGCATCATGTTGTAAGACCTCTGATGCCAAGTGGTAGTCGCTGTTGTTTGGAGAATGATCCTGATCAGGATGTTATGCTTCTGTTGTGGTCTGACCATCCTTGCACCCATCCATGTGTCTGTAATAACAAGAACACATTTTGCTCCTTTTGTGGTTTTAGCAAATGCTAATTCTCATTTCTGAAATTCTAGAAGTGTTTATGTAGGCTTGCAGGACAATTTTTGGTCTCTTTCTTTAATTTGTATTTATTCTCTGTGGCTCACTTCAGAATGCGGAAGATCTTTTAGACCCAGGAACCAGCTGGTTCAGCCCCAGAGATGTATCTTTAAAATTAAACCAATCGGACACCAGATTTTCCAGAGGTAAGCTATTTACACCACTTCAACATCTTCATTCTGCTGCTTTTAGATAAGTGTCTTATTCTGCTGAAATACACTGTAATGTACTAATAAAAAGCAAACCCATACAGTGATGCAATGCACCTAGTGGCACATCAGTAGACTTTGGAGAATCTTTTTTAATGGGGAAATAACATGTCTGGTCCTACGTCCAGTTCCTTAATCACTTATTCTCTGAGCAGCAGAGAAGCCCACTACATGAGGAAGAGGGAGGAAAAAAGCAATAAGAATATTTATGGTTTGGTAGATTGTAAACATAAAATATTTATGTTCACAATTTAATAAAATAATAACAATTTTTATATTCACCTACAAACAAACGTATGTTTATCTATAAAAGTGCTAAATGTACTTTGGCTTGTTGGCTTAATAAAAAGAGGTAAAAAAGTAGGTTTTAGTATTAATGTTAAACATCAGACCAGACTATTGATCGTTCAAGCTCTTATTCTGCCATTCTTCATTTTTTTGAGTGCTTGAGTGAGTATCTTAATCTCAAATTTTGTTCATGATGTATCATTATTATGTAATAATGTACTGCAAGTTATTTGAACAACAGCAACATTCTTTAAGCAACAGATTAATTAAACAGTTTAAGCTATTGTTTAATTATACATATACTGTAGTTTTGCGATTTGTCTTTATTTTATTTTTTTTGTATTATTATTATTTTATTAGATTTTTTTTACATGTACTAGGACTCCACATTACATTAAAATTAGCTTTTAGCTCAATTTCATTTGTACTATTAGTTGTACTGCAATTTTTATCCAAATGTTGTTAAGTCGGTTTTTTCAACATGTGCAGTTTTGTTTTGTGGATTTTTTTATTACACCTTTATGTTTCATTAAATAATTTGTTTACTTACTTATTTAGTCTTAGAACTCCTCAAAAAACTTACTTTTGACCTCATATACAGCTGGTTCTGTACATTGCCGTTACAGAGCATCTATTTAAAGTAAACCGCATGAACACATGCTCTCTCTCCGAGGGAAGTGAAAATGTCCTTCCCCCTGAGCTTCGGTCATGGTCCTGTGTAACCTAGAGTGCTCATCAAGAAAAAAGCTCTTGTTAAATTATAAGGCCATATGCTACTTAATAGTGATACTGAATTATTATTTAATTTTTTTGAAGGATGGTATTTATATAACTAACAGCCATGTAAGCAGCCGAAGCAAATTGCTGTTTATTGTTTGAATCACTTTTTTTTGTCTACAACATATCATAAAGGATTATATAAATAAGCTATTGATTTCATAAATGAGGCTTCAATTGATTAAAAGACCCTTATAGACACATACTGTTGGAAGAAAAAGTATGTGAACTTGGATTTGTGCATCAAAAAATTATGTTCGCATGGTTTTATTGAAAACAACGTAACCATTCACAGTGCAAGTTGGAAAAAGTATGTGAACCCCTAGGCTAATGGCTTTGCTAAGAGCTAATTGGAACCAGGAGTCATACAACCTGGAGTCCAATCAATGTAATGAGATTGGTTGCTAGCTTAAAGCTGCCATGCTTTATGAAAAACACACACCAGTTTTGCTATTCTTAAGAAGCAATGTGATGTGAATCATGCCTCGCACAAAAGAGCTCTTAGAAGACATACGTTCAGGAATTGTTGACTTACATGAAGCTGGAAAGTGTTATGAAACAAAAAATCTCCAAAAGCCTTGATGTTCATGTGTACACGGTAAGACAGACAGTCTACAAATGGAGAAAGTTCAGCACTATTGCTACACTCCCTAGGCGTGGACGTCCTGTAAAGATGACTGCAAGAGCACAGCGCAGAATGATCAATGAGGTGAGGAAGAATCCTAGATACATGGTAACTTTTGTTGACAAATCTACAACACATAGAACATTAAACAAGAATGGAGTTTTGGATGTTCCATAGCACTACTGGTAAAATATCCTGAGGACAATTCAAACCGAATGGCTTCAAAAGAAGAAAATACACCTTTTGGAGTGGCCCAGTAAGAGACTTCAACCCAATTGTGTTGCTGTGATATGACCTCAAAAAAGTAATTCACACCAAATATCCCAAGAATATTGCTGAACTAAAACAGTTTTGTAAAGAGGAATGGTCCAAAAATCCTGCCTACTGTTGTGGAGGTCTGATTGCAACTACAGGAAACATTTGGTTGAGGTTATTGCTGCCAAAGGAGGGCCAACCAGTTACATACTTTTCCACCCTGCACTTTGAATGTTTACATGTTGTGTTTAATAAAACCATGCAAAAATAATTTTCGTGTGGTTGTTTAAGCAAACTGTGGTTGTCTGTTGTTGTGACTCAGATGAAGATAAGAACACTTTTAATGACCAATTTATGCAGAAATCCAAGTAATCCCAAAGGCTTCACATACTTTTTCTTGTAACTGTATACCTAACTAGGTGCTAGGTAGGAATACTAGATTTGTTACTTCTTCATTAATTATTTTTTTAAAATCCACTGCATGTATGTACAACCTATATGGACAAAAGTATTGGAATCTCATTATCAAAAATGTCAGATGTTTTAGTCTTATTACCACACTTATCCATGCACTCTATGCTACCTATATTGGGGGGCACAGTTTGGGGAAGGCCTTTTTCTATTGGAAATTAACTGTCCAGGTGCACAAGCACCTTCCATTGCATGTTCTGGTTGACCTTGATGTGAATGAAATTGATTGGCCTACACAGAACCCTGACCACAATCCCATTAAACATTAGACATACGCGTATGACTTCACTAATTATTTAAACACAAACATCTAAATCAATTCCATATGACCATACATTAATAATTTAAGGTTTAGAATTTTAAGTCTTGATATTGTTTGGATATTAATCAGAATATATATGCAATTTTACAAATATACTGGTCAAAAAATAAAGGGAACACTTAAACAACACAATGTAACTCCAAGTAAACACCACTTCTGTGAAACCATCCTGTCCAGTTAGGAAGCAACACTGATTGTGAATCAGTTTCACTTGCTGTTGTGCGAATG
>JAOUQT010042636.1:0-11059 GCA_025769995.1 Xyliphius kryptos
GTGTGTGTGTGTGTGTGTGTGTCTGTGTGTCTGTGTGTGTGTGTGTGTGTGTGTGTGTGTGTGTGTGTGTGTGCGTGCGCACGACAGCTGGCACTGCACAGACCCCATGAGTCTTGAGAAACAGGAAGTGGCTGCAGACTGAGGAAAAAGATAAGACCTAATTAATGTTCACTAATGTCCACCTTTGAACTAACGAGTCGAGAACAGACGATGTGCAGCGTCCGCTTTACCGTAGTAATGCAGTAATGAGTGTAGTATTATTACCTGATTGAATATGCACTGACACACACTGCACTGACCACAGGCACCTTCATTACAACAACAAAACGCTGATAGCATCGTGTTCTCACCGACGCCCAGTTTCACCTTCAGATACCGACTCTGATTACGGAAAACGCAATACGTTTGTTTGATTCCAGGGTGGAGCGGACTTGGTTCTTATGTTTATTTTGTATGTTCTCTCCATGTCTTTGTGAATTTCATTCCATGGTCCAGAAACACAACTAGGTGTGAATGTGGTTGTGTGTATCTGCACTGCAACTGTTAGTGATCACACTTTTACTCTGGGAGTGCCTGGATAGGCCCCAGTTATCCTGTGATCCTCACAACTTCCACCTCTTCCAACTTTCTACCTCCTCACGCGATCATTCACCCCCGCCTATCGATTCATCCATCTATCAATCAATACAATGTACACACCAACCCATCCATTACCCCACCTGCCAAAAACCAACCCAATCTGCCTCTCATCCACCCACCCCTTTATTATAATCATTCAATTACCCATAATCCCTTCATCTACTCATTAACACCACATCAAACCCATGCACTCGTCCAGTCATTTATCTCTCTTCCCAACAATCCAGCTGTCCTTCCACCTACTGTTTATTAATCCACATTCCCAATCACATATCCATTCATGTGAAGATTCAAATCATTTACAAACCGAATATACAAACCATGTAACATAAAGCTATGAGGTATGAGAGGGTGTGGCATTATTGTGAATAAATCACGGGAAAGAGGCGTTATTTGGTTGTTCAGGAATTTATCAGGTTTTCCAAGAACACCATAAGGAATGATGGAGATGAGTTTCAGCCTTGTAGGTTCTCGCCAAGCGCCAATCTATCTGAGGCGTTGCGTTTGATGGCGATAGCGAACAATCGAACAGAAGAAAGCGAGAATCTGTTCGTTTTTCCAAAGACGTTACATAATGGCGGTGCCTTTAAGTTTCAGCCTTTAAGGTACTTGGAAAGTGTAAGAATTAGTGATCTGCTCTTCCGTGGCATAATCTTGTTAAATTGAACGCTGATTGCTGAGTAACAGGTTTCCAGATTCGCTAAACATCAGATACTGATTTTGCCATCTAGTAGCAAATAATGTATTGTATGTCACACATTAATATGAATGTGAAGCGCTGTGTGTTATTGTCAATAATGTCACGGCTGCACAAACAACTCAGCCAATCAGATTTGAGGAGCGGAGCTACCCTGTTTATCTGAGTCTGTACCCATCACACACTGGTCAACACCAACCGACCAAAGCATCAGCAGATTGTCGTCCTCCATTCACAGAGTAACAGTAACGTGGCGTAACGTCAGTGCTGCCTTCAACGGTCCTGTTCACTTAGTGACATCCGAAAATAGCAGATTTGTAGCCCCCGCTGTGGACCCCTAGCTCCGGTGGAAACTTGTAATTGTGTGTGACGCGAGGATTCGGCGGCACTCTGAACCTCTGCCCCCTGTCACCGTCTCTGAGCTCTGACAGAATCAGGCGGGGGTTAAATCTGCATGCCGGTAAGAACATGAACAAAAAGGTAAAGGGGTGGAGATTTGGTGGCGTGCAGGGACAAGCTGCGGAATGCCTCTGCAGCCTTCGCACCGCACCGCACGCCTCTGTTTCCTCATTAGACTGCAAGTCACTGAACACGCTGTTGGGCTGCCGTCTCCAGAACCTGTGGATTAAACTGTGCGTGTGGATGTTGCGGCGCGTGTTCATGGATTATTCAGGACCGTACACGGGTAGGTGTATTTACATTACTGTAACGTCACACAACTTAGGACCTGAAAGTGAAAGCAGCAGTCAGCAGGACGCGGCTCGGCGTTTCTCACCATGTGCTGGGCTCAGAGCGCCGGCGACATGCACGTGTGAAATCACACGTTCACTGATGAAGCCGCTCTGCAAACCTATAGACTTCTCCTGATGGTGTGCGTCCTGTAGTGTGATGTCGTTCGGATACACAAACCCGCGGCTCTGTTTCGCCCTGTGAGGGTTTGAACCTCACTGGCGATTTTATACTTTTAAATGGATTTCTATATAAATTGAAATTTAATCACAAAGCAAACACAACTTTCTCCTCCGTTGTCTTTAATGAAATGTTAATCGACTCTCTGTAGAGCGCCGCATGCGGTACGCCCACAGATCTGGCTTTGAGACGCCGCTCAGCCAAAACCTGAGTAAAGCTGATTATGAAGAACAAATCAGGGTTTTTTAACGGAACAGCCGCGTACTCACACACACACTCCCATTTACACACGTTTTTCATTTACAGAACAAAAACGCAGTTGTTTTAATCTAAAGCATTTCTTTAAGTGAAACCATAGGAGGCGGTGATCCTCATGTGCTCGCCGTGTCAGGAATGTTTTGCAAAATCTGTCCTTTCAGATTTTAAAACTCTGTGTTTGTGCTGCAGATCCACAGTTTAAATTTCCCTTATATAGTCTGTGTGTGGGTCAGGAATGACTTTGGCGCCATCTCCTGGATTCTGTGTTTGTGCTCCCAGTTCAGTATGTGTTTTGTTTCAGCTGGGTTCCAGTCATGTGATTTCCCTTTGAATGGATTTAAGTTCTTCCTCCCCTGTGTTTAGTGTTGGACCTTGTTTGTGTTTTATACAAGTGTTGTGTTTTGTCGTGTCATGTGTTCATCCGGTGTCTCTCAATAAAAAGACTCATTTCTACAGCAGCGGGGGACTCCGCCCTTCTCAGCCGCGGTGCAGCTATCTGTAACAGTGTGAGTGAGTGAGTGAGTGAGTGAGTGAGTGAGTGAGTGACCAGCGATGGATTTGCACCCTGTCCTAGGTGTATCTGAGGGGGTGAAGTGGTGAGTAGGTGGTCAGATGGATGAGGGGGTGAGTAGGTGGTCAGGTGGATGGATGAATGTATTGATAGATGGATGTTTGATTGGAAAAGGAATGTGTTGATCATATAGATGCATGGACGGTTGGATGGATCGATGGGTGAGTGAGTGAGTGAGTGAGTGAGTGAGTGAGTGAGTGAGTGGGTTGTATGGATGAACTGGGGCATTCATCCCATACTGACCTCTGTCATTTCTTCGTCTTGTCTTGCTCGTTGTCCCTTTGTCGCTCCTACAGCATACGTCTTACTGTCTCACTAAACAGTGTTACTAAACATGTGGCTCACCCCTAACTGTCTCATTCAGTCCTATCCCGTCTTTCTTATCTCCCTGACAGCTGACTTTCTGTTTATTAAACTGATCATCTTTATGTTTTTTATCTCTGTATTTATCTTCTGGTCTCCTTTCATTCTGTTGTTGTGGTTTTACTTGCCGAATTATCCTCCATGCAGCCTCTCTCTCTCTCTCTCTCTCTCGCTCTCTTGCTCTCTAGTGTGTGTGTACTCACTCTCTCTCTTGCGCTCTCTCGGCTCAGTCCTGCAGTCTACGCGCAGTCTGTGTTCACTGAGTAAATGTGACAGTGCACCCTGTCACTCTGTGTGTGTGTGTGTGTGTGTGTAGATGGATCTATAGCATAGCTGAGTTTAGTGTGTGTGTGTGTGTGTGTGTGTGTGTGTGTGTGTGTGTGTGTAAAGACCGGAGGAAGCAATGGATTGAGTTCGACGCGTTTTCCTCCGCGCCGTCTTTGCTTCAGTGAGCAACTCCATCGATACACACAGCCGCCACCGGCCGCGGGCGCAGACCTGTAAGTGCCGACATCATCTCTGTGTGTGTTCTGTGTTTCCTGTCCTCACGCATGCATCCCGCTAATGCTGAACGCAGAGTCGCTGTCATCCATCGTGCTTTAATCAGTTTGTTTGGGAAATGATTAATAAATGGTTGTGATGTAGACACTTCATCGTACAGAGTTCTGTAAAAGTGACCCCTGTGGTTTTAGTGTCGTGCTGATGATGTACAGATGTGTATGTAAACTGAACCTGAGGGCGTTTGTACCATCAGGAACTCTGAGGAAGATGTTAAAGACTGAAGGTTTTAATAATGAATCCAAGTAAACGTTTTAGTAACTGGGTCCCTCAATAAAATCCATCCATTCATTATCTTACACCTAATCCTCAACGAGGATCGCGGGGGGGGGCTTTCCCATGCCCATACAGGGGAGAAGGTCTCGGGCGCTGGGCAAATTCCCAAAGTAAAATAATGTAGGTTTTTAAGTTAACCTTGGAATCGCCAACTTGTTCATCTTTTCTACACGGTTCTCGTCCCGCAGCTTTTAACGCACTACGTTGAAGTTTGGCAGTGTGGTGGTACCTATATCCGCTCTCATTGCTTTGGCTTTTTGGAGCGATATGGTGTACGGTTTTCATGCCACACCCCTTCTTCAGATGGTTCTTTTCCTATAGAATTCATTAAAAATCTATCATCAGCTTTTCTTTTGAACTTCTTCCTTCTTTTCTTTTTATTGTTGTGTTTTTGTTTTTACACTTAACATTCTTTCAAAGACAACTTTTTTGAAATTTGTTCCTGAACTACCGTTTCTAGTTGAGTCTAATCTTCCTCTTGACATATTAACATTTCCAGTTTTTTATCTGCGTCATGTCATTGAGATCAGAATCAGCTTTCCATTAAATGTGAAGCACGTCGTCTTTAAAAATAACTACATCAACTCCACATAGTTCTGACTTTTAAATAGAACATTATGTCATGTAGCTCAGTTTTAAGAAGTCACATTAATAACAGCATGTTCATTTGAAACTGTATCATGCAGATGGGGTTTGTAGTTTTACAGTTCCATTCTGTAGTCCATCGGTTCCTCTACGTCCGCTGTTCGTCCCCTTTACTCTGTTCTCTGATGATCAGGACCATGGACAGAGCAGGGATTATTAGGGTGGGGAGGGTTGTCAGGACTGCGGTCACACTGACGTGGTGGTGCAGGTACCGGTGGTCAATGGACTTTGTTTGTTTTGATAATAATATTAAGAAATGTAATTATTTATTTAATAGCAAAGTTAATCACATGGTGATCTGTAGGTTTAAAAACACCAAAGCTCTCACTGACTCTGACTCATCACTGATTCTCTCACTTCCTGAGTTCCTACAAGGCTGAAACTTGGCATCGTGATTCCCTACCATGTCCTTGGAAAAACTAAATACTTCTCACGTTCATACGTTTGATTGTTTGTTCGCCATCGCCATTGAACGCAACACCTCAGATGGATTGGCGCTTGGCGAGAACCTGCAAATCTGAAACTCGGCTCCATCATTACTTATGGTGTTCTTGGAAAACATACTGATAGATTCCTTTAAGAAAGCAAGCGCGTGGACACTGTATACATTCCACATATACATTTCAGATGTTTAATCTCCCCAAACCTCACTCTATAATAATACCTTTATTTAAATATATAACCTCCAAACATCATCACTCATTCAAACACAACTGTCTTATGAAGTATCATTACTGTTCGTATCTTAATTATTTGTTATTATATAAGTTACTGATTCTTTTGAACCAGAAACTGAATCAAGTTTTTCAGATCTTCAGTTTCCTCACACACTTCTTTCTTTAGTGTGATGATAAATTACAAACACAATTCAAGTAATTTATTTATAGAGCACTTTTTACAGCAGTGTGTGTCACAGAGCAGCTTCACAGAGTTCAAAGTCGAAACCCCCAAAGAGCACGCCAAAGCAACAGTGGCAAGAAAAAGCTCTCTGTCATGATGTTGTATTTTAGGAAGAAACCTTGTGAGGACCGGGGCTCAGTGGGGTCCTCCTTGAGCGGCCGGGGGGGGACATCACAGTGTAGGACGGCAATGAACTTGAAATGATAAAGTTAATGTACAGTTCCAATAGAATGCAGTTATCATCTAATCAAACGTACAGTGTGACTACACTTATTATATACAGTTAAGAATGATAAGAACACTTCCTGTTTGTTAAAACTGTAAGAAAACTTAACTTTAAAGAAAAACGGTAGTTAAACCTCCTCAGGTAGTTAAACCAGTTTGACGTTCCTGACACTCACCACAATTAATTTATCACACTCTCTGCACTGCTATCAGGAAGTTGCCAGTTCAGTTCCTTTTGATGCCACAGTTGGACAAATATAGAGATTCAACTCATAAACACACAATTTCCTGTTTATCATGTTGTACACTTACACTGTTCACAAATTAATACACTGCAACAAATCAGCTGAAATAATGTACAGTATATGATGTATAAATGTACATGTGCTAGCGCTCGCGGTCATCCTCGTTTCATGGTGCTTTGTTATGTTAAAAGTGTCTTTATGGCAAAAAATAAAATGAGACATTAAAAAAAATAAAACATAAACCCATTCAGCTAAAAGTAAGCTCATTTATCCGCCGCTATCCGAGGGATCAGTAAAAACACACAGTTCCCACACCTTTACTCCACCATTAGGGGTTCAGTCATTTATTCTGGTTGCATTAAATTGTAACCTCAATTGTAAAGTAATTTCACTCACGCTGATGATCTGATGTGTAGGTGGCTGGCTGGAGGTGTTCATAGAGCTTCAAATTTAGCATTTATTTAGGTATCTCCAAATCACCTGATCCTCTGATCTATTTGTTCCACTCTGAGCCTTTAGTGCATGATTGTATGCTGACCTCAGCTGGTCCAGCACCGATAACCAGCCCTCATTCACAGGGGCTCAGATCATTTGGTTTTTACAGTTTATTTTGGCTTTAAATTCAAAACTGTTCCGGAGGGAATTTGCAGACTTGATGTCTTGCTGCATCAGTCATGTTACTAAATTCCATAAAGAGATGTGACGATGATATAAACTATATTGCCAAAAGTATTCGAATGTTGCAATCCCTTCCCTGGCCACAGGGGTATAAAGTCCAGCAGTTATTCGTGTAGACTGTTTTTACAAACATTTGTGAAAGAACATCTCGCTCTCAGGAGCTTAGTGAATTCCAGCGTAGAACTGTAATAGAGCGCCCCCTGTGCATCAAATCCAGTAGGGAAATTTCCTCACTCCTAAATATTCCACAGTCAACTGTATTATAAGAAAATAAAAGTGTTTAAGAACGACAGCAACTCAGCCGCCATGTGGTGGGCCACGTAAACTGACAGCGCAGGATCAGCGGATGCTGACGCACATAGTGCCAAGAGGTCGCCACCTTTCTGCAGAGTCGATCACTACAGAGCTCCAAACTTCATGTGGTCTTCAGATGAGCTGAAGAACATTGTGCAGAGAGCTTCATGGAATGGGTTTCCTGGTCCAGCAGCTGCATCCAACCATACATCACCAAGTGCAATGCAGAGCGTGGGATGCAGTGGAGTAAAGCACGCCGCCACTGGACTCTAGAGCGGTGGAGACACGTTTTCTGGAGTGACGTATCGCACGTCTCCATCTGGCAATCTGATGGACGAGTCTGGGTTTGGCGGTTGCCAGGAGAACGCTACTTTTCTGACTGCGTTGTGCCAACTGTAAAGTTTGGGGGTGGGGGAATTATTGTGTGGGGATGTTTGTATCCTTTCCAAGCCAACTTTTTAAACTTTGTTCACAAACTTCCCTTGCTAGTTACAATATGTCGCTTTATTCACAGCGTGTGTATCGCAAGTTCTATAGAGTGATAAGCATTGTGGGAATATAATATTGATTCTGTATCTTAATAAGAGGCAACTAATTTTCTTGGTGTTTCATGTAAAAAAAATGTGAGTATTGGATCGTATTTAAAACCGTATCGTAACGGGGAATTTTTAAATATTGAAAATAATCGAATCGTTGGCTTGAAGAATCGATATCGGATCGAATCATCATGAAGGCGCCGATTTACACCCCTACTAACCAATGAGCTACCACGGCTAGTTTTTTTTTTTAATCGTATTGTATCATGGGGAAATTTTAAGTATTGAAAATAATCAAATCGTTGGCTTGAAGAATCGACATCGGATCGAATCGTCATATACTTGTCTCATTACTTTATACTTAATATTTGGTGTATTTATAATATTTGGTGTGACTATAATAACTATATAGTTAAAATATTACTAATTCTGGTTTAAGAGCGGCACGGTGGCTTAGTGGTTAGCACTTTTTTCTTTTCAGCGCTTGGGATTCCATGTCCGTGTCGGCGGGGTTTTCTCTATGTTCTCCAGTTTCCTCCCACAGTCCAAAAACATGGATTTAAGGTAAATTGAATGCTCTAAAATTGCCCCGTATAGTGTGTATCTGCCCAGCGCCCAAGACGTTCTTCCCTGGATGGGCATGGGGAACCCCACCAAGACCCTAGTAGAAGAATAAGCGGAAGATAATGGATGGATGCTCCTGGTTTATGGTAGACAGTAGAAGGTTTGAGACACAGCCACCATGTAAAATCTAAAAAAAGCTCCCATCTTTATTTGTAAAAATCTGTACTAATTAATAACAGAGTATATAATAATAGTTCTCTCTGCATACGGTGTAAAAAAAAATGGAAGGCGTCCTTGTTATTACTTTCTTTAGCGAGAAACTCTTAATAAAAAGTGTGTAACCGTGTCGTATTGACTTCCCATCACAGAACGCAATAACAAAACCTCCCTCATTTATCCGGGTGTTTTGTTTTTATCTACATGAAGGCGGGTCAGTAGCAGAATCAGGAGCACGCTGACAGCAGAGCAGCTTCTATTAACCCGGGTTTGTAACGCTGACGGAGTCTCTCAGCCGCCCGACTCTCTGATTATTCCAGAAGAATGAATTTTGAATGTGTTTTGTGTAAATCATGACACAGTCCTCGCTTCTAAAGAGCAGACGCAGGTAAAGGCGCCGCGGCTCGCTGCAAAATCACGCCTTTATAAAGTTTTTATCCCCACTGGAGATGGAGTGTGTCTGCGCTTTGGTGTTCATCAAAGCCCCCGCTGTAGGGATGAAGCAACCTGGGTGTACGAGTTTCTCAGGTAAAAATAACAAGGAAGAATCCAGACGTTCAGTTTAAAACATTCCGCTGCACAGCTACACCCGGCTACAGCCCACTCACCAGCGCCAACAAGTGTGGCATGTGGTGCTTTATTATTCTGTTGACTACATTACCCATAATGCCCTTTAATTACACCAGGGGTCTCAATAATCCGTGTGCTCTGCTGTTTGTTTAGCTCAGTGGTCAGGGTGTTGGACTGTCAATCAGAAGGTCGTGGGTTCAAATCCCAGGTCCATTGAAGTTACCAATGTGGGTCCTTCAGCAAGACCCTTAACCCTCATTGCTCCAGGGTTCTGCATCAACCCTGTGTTCTGATCCCAACCATCAAGTTGGGAAACCTGTAAGTTGCTTTCCTAACAGAACAGGCTCCTCAGCTGCTGGTCCAGGTCCTCATCCTATCCCGGCTCCACTATTGTAACCCTCTGCTTGCCGGTCTCCCAACTTCAACAATCAGAACTCTACAATCGGTTCAAAACTCCGCAGCCGACTCGTGTTCAACCAACCAAAGTGAACTCATGTCCCTCCATTCCTCCTCTCTCTCTCTCCATTGACTTCCTGTAGCTGCTGCATCCAGTACAAGGTACTGACTCTGACCTACAGGACAGTCTCTGGATCTGCCCCCTCGTACCTACCTGGTGGAGAGACCTTCCCAACAACATCCGTAAGGCTCACTCACTCAACATTTTCAAGAAACTTCTCAAAACCCATCTCCTCCACACACACTTACTATAAAAAATTAAATAAATTGCCATATTAAGTAACGCGCAGGGTCGATGATGCTACAGTTTAGCTTGTTCTCCCTAAAATACTGACTTGTGTTGTTCTCTCGTTTGTAAGTCGCTTTGGATAAACCCAACGCAGGTGTAAGAACCTTCAGTCTTAAAGAGCAGTGTTCCAAAAAACTGTTGTGATGAAGCGTTCTAATATTAATTAAGGCGACGTATTGTTGTTATTTTGCGCGTTGTGTAACTTGGATGCTGATGATGAACTTTTGAGCTGGTGGTTAATTTTTTATTTCTTTTTTTGTGAATGGGGCAGATATTCTAGGTTTATAATGCTTTTGCGTTCATGATTTTGCATCATTGTGTTGTTTTTGGATGAATTGTTGTGTTGTATTTAAACTTATGAATGGAATCAAACTAAAGTAAACAAAAATACAATGTGTGTGTGCGTCTGTGTGAAGGACTGCGGCAGCTGCATATAGCATAAGAATACACTTAAAGCCTCTGTGTGTGTGTGTGTGAGAGAGAGAGAGAGAGAGAGAGAGAGAGAGAGAGAGAGAGATAGATATCTCAGTAGGAGTTATGACACGGCTCCCACACGAAACACTGAACCCTAACACACTGCGTAATCATTACAGGTTGGACTCTGTACGCTTTTAACTACACACTCCCACAGCGAGCTCAGTGTGTGATTACAGTGTGTGTGAGTCGTAACTCCTTTTTGTCCACGGTCCATAATATTCATAATATAATATATTTTAGAGATTCTAAGGCGGGGGAGGGGCATATTTTACATTCAGGTTGTCACTAAACCATTGAGGTTTTGTATGTTCTACTCTTAATAGCCACAAGGTGTACTGTGGTAATTCGAAAGACCCTGGTTTTAAAATAAAGTGTACCCCCCCCCACCCCCCAATCTCTATAAAGGCAAAGCCCTGACTTCCTAACGCCATCCATCCATTATCTTGCGCTTATATCTCCACTAGGGTCGCGTTTCAGGCGTCTCACGTAGTGAAATTTGGCATTGTGACTCCTCATCATGTCAACGGGTTCTCGCTTTCCACCAGTTCTCTCACCATAGAGGTAGCATGAGGCGGTGTCTACAACCCACATAAGTTCCTCAGGTAGTGCAGCTTACTCAGGATGGCACATCAATGCCAGCTGTGCCAGCAAGAAGGTTTGCCGTGTCGGTCAGCACAGTGTCCAGAGCATGGA
>JAOUQT010042653.1:6609-21399 GCA_025769995.1 Xyliphius kryptos
CCCCCCCCCCCCCCAAAAAAAAAGGATAGTCGCTAATGTCAAAACTGAAAGAGAGATGGGTAGGCTACATAATTCTGGTCTTCATTTTCATATATTTTATGGTTGACAGATTGGAAGAGATTAATGCTGCAATAGATTAAGCAGCAGTACAGCTCAGACTAAACAAAGAGTTTGACATTCTGTGTGTCTGGTAGATTTGTATTGCACTACAGGCCCTCGCTGGAGGCAGTGCCAGGGTGTTTCAGTAACATTACTGCATCGGATCAATTTGTACCCAAAGATAGAACTATACAGAAGACATAGAAACATTCACCTGTGGCAATAGGACAGAATAAAACAGCCACATTCAATGATTTCAGAGACGTTTGCCAAAATTTTTGTATGTTCTTGGAAAAACACAGCCAAGTTTTAAAGGTGGTGGGTCCAAATCATAAGTCCACTGAAGTTACCAGATTACATTTACATTTGGTCCTTTAGCTAACATTTGTATCCAAAGCCACCTACAAATATCCCAACTTGATTGGAGTCAGGACACAGGATTAATACAGAATCCCTGGAGCAATGAGGGTTAAGGGTCTTGCTCAAGGACCTACATTGGTCATTTCAGTAGACCTGGGTTTTGAACCCACAACTTTATGATTGATACTCTAACACCGTAACCACTGAGCCACCACAACACCCAACACAATGTGGGTCCGTGAGCAAGGCCCTTAACCCTCAGTGCTTTAGGGGTGCTGTTTAGTGTGTGTACTGACCCAACCATCAAGTTGGAATACTTTTAGATCTCTGTAAATAGAACACAAATGTGAACCAGTAAATCTGCAAAATAGAACATCTGAATAGAATTGCACACTTTATAAAAGGAAAGATTGATGTAAAGAAAATTTAAATGTACAATGAGGAAACAGGTTTTTCATTATACAGTGAAATTTTTACTTTGCTCCTCGTCAATAATGCGTACTAATAGATTTAAACACAAGAATAATAATAACATACAATAGGGCAAAAATATAAATTGTATTGCACATCTACATGAAAATATGATTAGAAAGTGCAGTAGTGCTGTTGCGGTTGAAGAGTTTAATGATTGGTGTATAGATAGAATACTTCACAACACTGTCATCATAATAATAATTTGAATAATAATAGTACAACTGGAAATAAAAATAAAACAATTAAGAAAAAAGAATAAATACATTTGGAAAAAATCTATATAAGGGTCCCATTATAATTTCTATAAACTAAAGCTTAAATTAAAAATGTTGTGTTAATCTAAACTGTATTTTAAACTTCAACACTGGATCTGACATTATGTGAACCTGTAAATTTATCTGAACTTTGAAAACAATGTTTGAATCCAAAAGCCTTCAACTTTATGCTCTGAACATTATTCACATTCGGTACACACATCTGCTCTGCTCACATCTGGATATAATTGAGCTCAAAACATAACAACTCATCTTTCTCTCGCACTCACACTTTTTGGTGTCCAAACATGTTTGCGTTTGTTCCTCTGAGGTGCTTTGTTCAAAGCCGGAGGTGGGTGAGATTTTGGAATTGGGTCTGTATGATACAAAACGAGATGTGCATCAGCGCGTCATCACTGCACATCAGAAATTATGCTTGGCTGCACAGAAAAACTTGACCTTTCCACTGATTCGATAAAAAAATATTAAGTGTACCAATAGATGAGGACGTGAGGATGCAACAGTATATCAGACAACAGTGTCAACTATTATGAGGAAGGACTATTATGCAGGGATAGGAATAAACAGGAATAGCCCAGTATGAGATCATCATCAACTCCTTGGTATCTTGAAACACCTTTCCTCCTGGACTTCAGTGCAGCTCAGAACACAATGCAAACAATAACAATCCAGTGCAGACAAAAAAGCAGAGTAATTTATCAGAAGCCTACAATAAACACAGGGTACATGGCCGAACTAAAGACACTCAAACTCAAAAGCAGCTTTATTGACATGACAAATAATTGAATATGTAATGCCAAAGCATACATCACAATATATATAATACAACACACACATATACTGTACATACATATACACTACAGGCTATATATACACAACTTGCTCTTTCAGAACTATACAATTAAATATATTACAATAACAAGGTAGAATAATATAATAATTTATAATAAAACGCTTGGTGGGGATCATCTCCATAACGTTTTGCGCACGGGTAGAGTAGAGGGGATGACAAAAGGTGTTTGCATGGGGGGGGGGGGGGGGGGGGGGTGACGAGAAGTGTTTGTCTGATAGTGATTGGCGCATGGATGGAGTGGAGGGGATGATGTGAGGTGCATGGCATATAGCTTTGGGCGCACGGGTGGAGTGGGGGTGGTGACGAGGTGTTTGACGTATAGTGACTGGCGCACGGGTAGAGTGGCGGGGATGATGTGAGGTGCTTCAGATGTAGAACGGGTAACGGCTAGTTATAATAACTAAAAACGGAAGTTTGTGAACAAACTTCAAAAAGTTGGCTTGGAAAGGGTTCATGTGGCAAAAAACCCCCCAAAAAGGTAAGAAGAGGTGTGAAGTTGTTTGAAATTCAAAAGAAAAGCTGATGAAACATTTTTAATGGATTCCTACGGGAAAAAAATACAACATGAGTGGCTATGGGTGCCACCATACCGCCAAATTTCAATGTTGTTAAAAGATGCGAGACGAGAAATGTCCAGAAATTTTTTTACAAGAAAAAAAAATAAGAAGAGGATGTTGGCTTTTTCAAGCCACAACTTGTTAATGGTGTGTGTGTTTGTGACAGTTATGGTTAGGGTTTAGTTATCGTTACCAATATATTTAAGAAGTGTGTGCATGAAGTCTGAGAAACAGTAACTTTATGAATTTCTCCGTGTATGTGTGTATTTTTGTGAAATTCATGTGTGTGAATTTCTAAAGCTGTATTCACTAAGCATCCTGTGGTGGTGTGTGCTTTGTCTGGTGAAGGTGGTTGAAGTTGCGCTCCAAAGCTGGAAGAAAGGAGAAGGAACGCGGGGATCTTCAGGTCACTGTCCAGTTCACCCGTAATAACATGACCGCCAGCATGTATGACCTGACCATTAAGGACAAACCACGCTCGGCATTCGGCAAGTTAAAAGACCGTGTGACGGGCAAAAAACGAGGTGACATGGAGTCTTCATCGGCCATCCTGCCTGGACGCTATGCTGCCCTGTCCAGCTCGACGAGTCAGGCGTTTGATGGACTAACTGGAGAGATAGCAGGACAGGGGGAGAGTGCCGAAGAACATAAAAGCAAAGTGAAAGACTTCTTGCTAAAAGGAAAGTTGCGGAAGAACTCGGAAACCCACTCCTGCTCATCCCTGGCTTCTGAGAGCAGCATGGCATCATCATCAGCGGGGGACGTGTTTGTCCCAGTCGAGCTCTGCAGCACACCTGTCTACAGCAGCCGAGTGATGGAGCCGTTCCGCTCGAACCTGGATGAGGAAGTCAAAGGTAAGAAGTCTGGGAAAAGTTGTAATGATTTGGAATGTTAAAAGTCAGTTTGCTCATTATGTGATCAGCATGGTTCCCTCTATAACAAACGTATTCAGTAAAAGAGAACAGAAACTAAGGGTTTTTTTTTGAGACATTTGTTAAAAATAAAGATGATAAAAATCAATCCACTATTATGAAAGAAATCACAATTTTGTCGTTTGAGGTGCAACAACGAGTAACTATCTTTACATATCTTTAGACTGTGGACAAACATTTTAAGTTTCTGCAGGAAACATAGACACACTCATTATCTTTCATAGCATCCCATACTAAGGACAAGGATCGTGGGGGAGAATGTTTCGGGTGCTGGGCAGGTACACCCAACACAGGACACCAGTACATCCATCGCTGGGCACACACACACTATGTTAAGGGAATTAAGCATCGAATTTTCCTTATATTCATGTTTTTGGACTGTAGGTGGAAACCCATACTAATTATATTTTTTACAACAAATTACATGAATTGCATTTATGATTAATAATAAAACAAATAGTGTAGTTTATGGTAAAAATGTGTTAATTACTCACACATTTGCTAAGTGACCCAACAACGATTCAACTAATGTCAATGTCTTTATTATATTTTCATTCATTCATCATCTGCCGCTTATTCCTTTATGAGGTTCGCGATGGGGTTCCCTATTCCCATCCATGGGAGAACATCTCGGGCGCTGGGCAGATAAACCCAGGACAGGGCGCCAATCTATTGCTGGGTACACAGTCACACACACATACACACACAATACAGGGCAATTTTAGAATATTCAATTTACCTTCATGTTTTTGGAATGTGGGAGGAAATCGGAGAACCCGGAGGAAACCCACGCAGACACGGGGAGAACATGTAAACTCCACTCAGATTGGGATTCGAACCGATAATCCCCAGCGCTGAGAGGCAAATGTGCTAACCACTAAGCCACCGTGTTGCCCTCTTTATGATATTTGTTAAAAAAAATAAAGAAAAAAAATTGCAGAAAACCCCCCCCCCCCCCAAAAAAAAAAAATAAATAAAATTAATAGTAAGTAAAAGCAATAAGGTCCAAGAAGGCGTCCATTTTTGTGACAAAACACGGGAACGAAATGTAGTGAAGTACAGTTCCACCTCTTTCCAGTGATTTAGTCACAATACTTCACATCATCAAGTGGCTTTTCTGAAACAGTTACAAGATACATTAATGAAAAATAAAAAAACAAGGTTTGATTTATAAATGCATTTATTAGAAGCAAAATAGCTAAGAAACCGGTCTTCCACGATGTAATTAGGTCTGTTTTTTAAATGAACCCTGATCGCTGAGTAATAGGTTTTCGGTTTCTCTAACAAATAAATACTGCCATTTAGTGGCCATATTACAGAACGCAGTTAATAAAAAAACATTTGAAAAATAATGTATTAGTTAATGTTTTGTTCATTGATGGGAATGTGAAGCACTCAAAGGTGTGCGTTATTGTCAGTAATGTCACAGCTGGACAAACGGCTCAGGTAATCAGATTTAAGGACTGGAACTACCTGTTTCATAAAGTTATTTAAAGCATGTTTATTGTTATTTCACTATTCTGCAGATAATAATTTTGTTCAGATAATGTTTTTACATGGTTATAACTGTTATGTTATAATCTCATAAGTACCCTTTAAAGTGTCAGTTAGCATCTAATAAATCTTTGCTGAAAACCGCCATTTGTAAATCTGGTTTTGATCACATGATGTGTTGTGAACTGTGGTTTAGGCTGATATTTGCGTAAACACCTCGACTCTCCCACAGTGTTTACACTGTCCTGTGGTTTCTCTGTGTCCACACAGGTTTCACAGCTCCTAAAGTAATGACTCACAAGCGTGCACACAGTGATGAGGTCAGTAAACTCACAGCTGCCTCGCAGCCTTGTTCTGTTGCAGAGAGTCTAAAAGGCCAAAACTCAGTGCTTTCTAAATCAACCGTCTGCATTAATGGCAGCCATATTTACTCTGAACCGATCTACACCAAAGGGCCCGGGAGTTTGCCGATCAAGCGCTCACTGCTGGAGAAATGCTCCCCTTTATCACGCTCGTTGCAGAATCTGACACGCCGCAGTGAGGACACACAGAGGCGCGGCTCTATTGACAAGAGCAGGAAGGAGTTTGAAGGGGAGGTAAATAGCTTCATGAGTCAAAAGCAGGGATTCGGTACCTCCACAGGGAAGCCACTCCATCCCACTGCCTCAGTGGTGAACACTGACAGCTTTACAGAAACCACAGATAAAGGAAAAAAGGTAAAGAAGTCTCTTTTCTCTAGTGGGAGGAGCGACTCTCTCCCAGTCAAGCCCGAGCCGGGTCAGGAGGGGCGACTACGGGGCTGGTTTGGGTCCGGTGACACCCAAAACAAGCCAAGGTGAGAGATTTAAGTAATGAAGTTACATATTTAAAAAAAAAAATACACATCAGAACCTAATGTGACTAAAGTCTTGTTGTTCATCTGTTAAAGTTGAGAGGCGAATGTGCTAACCACTGAGCCACCGTGCCGCCCAAATAATACATTTTTATATATTTTAATAATATCATGCATTTATACGAATGTGAAGCGGTTAGAGGTGTGGATTATTGTGAATAATGTCACAGCTAGACAAGCGGCTCAGCCAATCATATTTAAGGACCTGAACTACCCAGTTTAACCATATATATGTATACTATGACATTATAACTTAACATAAATGAGTAAAAACAAGTATATTATTTGCCCCTTGATTAACCTGTTAGTCATGTAATGAATGTAAACTACAACATCGTACATCCACACAAATGACAAGCTGCATTTACAAACAGCCTCACTTCACATTGCAATTTTATCACATTAATTTAACATTAAAAGAGGAAAAGTGAAAGAATGGAAAAAATGAAAGAGAAAACATACTGTGCTCGCACGCTTGACTTGATTTCTTGAGTTATGTTTGATTTAAAACAGGTTAGAAATTTAAACGTGCTTTGTATAACATCACATGTTAAAATAAAACGAGAAAAAAACCCAGCATTATTAATATCATCATTGTCCGGTCTAAATTATTTAGTCTTTACTTTTTCAGGCGTTCATCTAAGGTGTTTAATTTGTCATTGTTGGTGCATCCCTAGTGGCAAAAAGTTAAAGAAGTAAAGAAATCTAGGCTAAGTACCGGTTTGTACAGAATGTAAATGTATGTATATGGATATGTATCAAGATATACATTAATATGTGAGATTAACAGCACCAAGAATCATCAGGCTGCAATTTTAATGGTGTTAAGTGGATCATAAGTACATTTTTCAAATTATTTGGCCGTCATAGTATCCTGAACTTTTTTTTTATGTATCTTTTTATCCTGACCTTGGTATATTGTGGGGAATGGTTCCTCTCCCATCATCCAAAAGAAATTCAGTGTGACTTTGCACAACTGTGTGAAGTTTTTAAACCTGTGCTAAATCGAGTTTTATGTGACCAGGCTGAGTACACTGGAGTATTTTGTCTCACTCTTCCATAGCAATACACATATCTGATTAAAATATTCTTTAATTCATTATTTTACTTTGTTTTTTGTTTTGTGTGTGTGCTTATATTTAGGCAAAGAAACGGCTTAATTTATTGATTCATATTTTGTTTAATGCATTAAACCTTTTTTGCTGAATATTTTTGCTTTAGCATGTTTTTTTTTTTTGAAGACTGGACATTTTTCTTTTGGTTATAGCTTACACTCTCATTTCATTTAGATTACTTGGGAATTGAGGAGTGAAGTGTTTTTTTTTTTCATTGTAACATCAGCAGAAAACGTGAGAACTACTGAAATGTGTGAAATTTCTGTCTTGTTTTTTTATTTATTTAAAGCAATGCTTGGAAACATGATGTGCCACAACATGCCAAATGTAAAACCCAAGATACTGACAGGTTAAAACCAAAAGTTAAAGAGAGAGATCCTGTTTTTTTATTTATTCTCTCTGTAGCAGAGATAATGGCCCTTATGAATATAACTAAGTGGACTACTTGTGCCTTCCCTTCACAGGCTGGGAATCCAAGCTAAAGTAGAAAGCAGTCCAGACACATCCTCTTCCCTCCCTCCCTCGTTCCCCAGCCCACCACACTCTCTCCCGCTTGTTCCTGATAATGACCACAAGTTGGCCTCTACCAATTACACAAATCCGTTTACTCACCCCTCACCTCCACCGTCTTCCATCTCGCCAACCAACCCTTTTCTCACTCGACTGCAAAGAAACCCCTTTTTTGAGGAGCTCATAGCAGAGGAGGCTTTGAAGTCTCCTCCTGCAATTTCGTATCACCCCGGTTCCCCCTTCATCAGTAATTCAGTTAAAAGGTCGGTCCAGTCCAGTCCTGCACATGCTGGTGCACAAAATCATATCGCTTCTGTCAAAAGAGCGAGACCACAGAGTGTAACCAAGCAAAGGTCCCTCCCGATCTTAATACACGAGACACCAGAGACAGGAAGCATGAACTCTGGTGCAGTCCAAGCCATTGCCAGACTCCCAATATCTGACTCTAAAGGGGACTGGGATGAATTTGAAGTGTTTGCCACCAGCCGTCTGAGATCACCAGGGGGAACGCCCACACGACCACCGTCAGCCCCCATCTGTCCTTCACATTGTCCTGAAATCACTGGGGTAGTGCTTAAGCACACTGATCTGCCTGCTTTACCACCCTGGAGACCCATTAAGACCCCAGTGCCACCCAGAGAGAGATACTCAGACAGCTGGCTAGATCGAGCGCAGGAGCTTGCCGTTCAAAAAGAAGCATGTGTCCTTTTAGAGACAAACTTAGCCTCTTTACGAAATGCCAAAGAAACAACTGCCCTCGGTTCACAATTAGGTAAGCGAGCCTCTTCGTACCCACACTGTGCTGCTAAGGAGCGAAACGTTAAATTGTCTCCCCCTCCACATACCGTACAATCGCTTAGAGATGAAAACCTCAATATTTTGGAAAATGGACAAAGGGCTTTGACTCAAAAGGGCTATTGTCCTAATCGGATGAGAAGTAACGGAAGTGAACTTTTAGTCAACCTACCAGAGAAATCGTCTTTACAGAATCCAAGATCATCTCACGAAGACGTACAGGAGAACTCCCAGTATACAAAAAGTGACCAGAGTGTGCTCCGTACATCACTCTGCCCATCAGACTGCGATACAACTGTGAGTGAGTCATTGTGCAGTGACTTTCAGGCACCTATAAACCCGGAATCAGCCTGTGCCCCAAACTCAGAACCAGAGCTTATACCTCAATCAGATCAACCCCATCCAAGCGCCAATAACCAAGACCCTAACAATAACGACACTAATGAAACTTCAGAGTTTGCGTTCATTGATTGCGAGAGCTCTGCTTCTGATGGCGTTCAAATAAACGTGGGTTTAATTGGTAAAGTCAACAATCAAGCAACAATGCCAGGCCAAGGGGCTTTAAAGACCCCTGGGGATTTGTTTCAAGGAATGACTACGGAGCTTGAGTGTCCTTCAACGAAAACCTCAGAAAAAGGAGTTGCATCAAATGAGACTTTAATTACACAGGAATGCAAGAATTTAAAAATATCATCAGCGATTCAGCTGAATTCAAACATGACGGTAAGTAATGCACACAATGAGACCATTACTATGCAAACTTCTTCCCCATGTGATGTCGACGGCGTGAGTCGGCAGCTTCAACCGGAGGAGAAACAAGAAAGTAAAGGTCTAGAGTCTCCATGTGAAGGCTGTCGGCTTGATGACGAATTTAAGACTAGAACCACTGAACCCAAGGTCGGAACCCACAAGGCTTCTGTTACAGAGTGCGCTGAGGTGGAAGAGTCATTGCTAAGCACAGATGGGGGCAGTTTTAAGGACTTGCACGCTCATGCTGCACCACATGGCTCAAGTCCCTCCAAACTCGAAGTGAAATCAGCACGCATTAAAAACTGTTCCACTACCAACTCCCCTCAAATCCACTCTGAAAAAGTGTTATGCAACGCAGCTAATGATACAGAATCTGCCCAACCTTCCCTCATGCATTCCCCTGCCCCCCTCCCACAACCTAATCCTGGCATGGCATACTCTCTGGCTAAGACCCCTTACACCATGTCCACAGTCCAGATGCCAGCTACTGCACAGCACACACTGCCCCCAGATGAGGCAGAGCCACCTTGCAGCCTCCTTCCAGCTGAGGAGAGCAGGTGAGACTACAAAGCCTCCAGAAACGGCGTTATGTTTGAGTTTAACTACGCCTATGTGTACCCAAGGCTATAAGATGCAAACGATGCAGTTATGTGGCTCAAAAACTAGACCGTGTATGATTTTCCCAGTACGAATGGCAAACAACTGAACATCTCTCGGCCATGTATAGTTTGGTCTGGGATTTTCATCTAATTTTCTCCAATTTGTAATTATTTTCATGCACAGTGGATTTGCGGGTATATAAATCATGGTGCTCATGTGGCAGCTGTATAAACACGTACACATAGTTAAGCTTTAAGTATAACGCCACTTATCGATTGCAGACTCTAGTCTGGTATCCAGATACAGGCGGACAGGGTCACCTTATGCCTGTCTAGAGTTTCTAATTTCTGTCTAGAGTTAGACTTTGCTTCTTTCAAATACACGTTCTAATTTGGAGTCATGTTTGGTCCATCCTGTTCTATTTGTATTTCTGTCCATATTTTGTCTGTGAATGCTTATTTTATGCTTTCTCTTATGTTTTGCTTTGGCTTTTTCTCTTTTCTGTATGCTTTTTGATCATTTGTTTTACTGCAACATCAATCATTTATAGACATAATCACCAAGATTGGCGTTTAATACAATTTGTAATAGTAAGACAAAGGTAGGATTGTTTTAATTAACCATTGTATGATATTTTTTTACATACACTTACAGTACAAGCCAAACGTTTGGACAAAACTTGTCATTCAATGTGGTTTTTTTTTCATGACTCTACATTGCAGATTCTCACTGAAGGCATCAAAACTATGAAAGAACACATGAGGAGTTATGTACTTAACAAAAAAAAGGTGAAATAACTGAAAACGTTTTATATTCTAGTTCTTCAAAATAGCCACCCTTTGCTCTGATTACTGCTTTGCACACTGTTGGCATTCTAATTAGTTATACTAATAAACCCTTATAGGCATATCTTAAAACCATTTCAGGTGACTACCTCTTGACTCTCATTGAGAGAATGCCAACAGTGTGTAAAGCAGTAATCAGAGCAAAGGGGGGCTATTTTAAAGAAACTACAATATAAAACATGTTTTCAGTAACTTTTCATATTTTTTGTTAAGTACATAACTCCTCATGTGTTCATTTATAGTTTTGATGCCTTCAGTGAGAATCTATCAATGTAAATAATCGTAAAAAAAAAAAAAAAAAAAAAAAACCGCATTGAATGAGATGTATCCAAACATTTGGCCTGTACTGTATCTTAAATCTGATCTATTATAGGTCATATAAAAATGGTGTACAGTGCTGCTTGACTTTACATACACTACTAACCATAAAACACTCAGCAGGCAGCATCATATGAGCTGTGATGTAGGGTTAGGGCATGACTAAGACAAACTGTCAGACCACATCTGAGCTACTGTGGCTGATTTTACAAGGCAAAGCAATGAAGTAAATGTGTCAAATGGACTTCACAGTGAGGAAACACAAACTATAACACCACCAGCATACCAATCTCATGCTCATAACAATTTCATAACACATAAGTGATGTCAAATACACCTTTAGGGTGTTAAATAAAGTGCATGTATATTGGAGCCGGTAAAATGGACGAAAACCTATATAGGAGAGTTGTTATATATCAGTCGTGTCGTTTTACAATTACAACCCGTATTCCACCTAGTTTCTCGTTTTTGTTAGTCCCCTATTGGTTCTCTGTTGGTCAGGAGCATCACAGAACAGGTATAATTAGGGTGGTGGATTGTTTATTGTCAGTTCTGCGATGATACTGATGCAGTGAGGGGGTTTCAGTGCAGCTTAAACACCTCAGTGACACTGCTGGGATAGGAATAACGCACCAACCAAATAACACCTTCTCTGTAGTGGTACTATTTGGATCCTGACCATTAGAACAGAGTAAAGGGGATGCAGTATGTACTGAAGTCCACAAACAGATAAACTACAGTCTGAAATTGTAAGTGGAACTGAAAACATGGACAATAAGTGGAGCAAATAAGAGGCGTGTCCTAACTTTTGACTGCTACTGTATGTATACACAGCACATTTCGACTTTTTGGCTCCTGGTCCACTTACTGAAGTCAAGATTTCAAGCAGGAATCAAACTTCGGACCTTCTTTCTGTGAGGTGGAAGTCCTAACCACTGGACTCAATAAATTAAATCTACATAAAATAAAATAAAATATCGGATTTTATTTGATACATATGCGGTTGGGTTTGGTTTGAACCAAAGTATAGATTGTAAAAAAAGATATGGGATGTTGACCTGGCATCTATGTAATCTTTAAATCTTTAACATTGACTTCCAAATATATCCACCGTTGGTTAAATGCAGATTGTGAACAAGAGAAGACCTATGGGAGATCTCTAAGGGACCCAACCAGGGCAGTGGATAAACTGTGTTTTCAGACCTTAGTCACATCTCAGAATCTGATCTCTATTACCATTAAAACAGACAAAACGCATGCCAGGAGAGAGCTGTACAAAAGCTAGGAGAGAAGTCTGTAGTGGCAAACCCCATCAAATGCTTCACTGAGGTTAAAGAAAACGAAAACAATAATGGTGCCAAAGTCAGTGGGGAGAAGAGAATCATCAACTACCCTGATCAAAGCAGTCTCAGCTCTATGCAGCTGGCAAACCCAGAGTAAAGGGTTTTAAAAATGAGGTAGCCCTGTGATTGAGCTGCCACCTTTCTCTCCATCACTTGAAAGGTTTCGGGGCTTTTCTACTGAGACTTCGATTGGTAGAACATATATCTGGTTTATTCAGAATCAGAGTGGCTGCAAAGTTAGAATGGATGAAGCCGTAACAATCACACAGCATATATTTAGTTTGGGACTAAAGAAGAGAGAGCCGGCATAGAGTGTTTTGAAAGAAGTCATAAGGGAAGAATGTAATTGGCAAGATGTGATGTTAGATGTTGTTTAACAACACAGGATGTGAGAGAAGGTGGGGAGAGAGAAGGTAGATAGAGGCTTAATAGGTCGCTGAGGGACAACATCATGATGGCACACTCTGTGAGATGTTGTGAAATAGAGGTATGGAGATTAGAGGAATGGATTCCATTGCAGAATAACTCGTGGAAGAATTTGCAAGGTCAACAAGGTCATCAGAGGTTCAGGTTGGTCTGATAATAACAAATTTAGAATAACAGCTACTACGGTTTGTGAATTAAAATACATCAGAAGAATGTAAAGCTTTGATATATTGGTACAAGCACAGTGACATTTTTTTTCTCTTTGTTAACAAACATTTAGGTTTAATCATCATTTAAAACAACTATGCTACAAATAAAACAACTTTAAACTCATTAGTGTTTACAAGACTAATTATCCACAAATCAACTAATTGAACTCCATTGCATTCATTCTTGATTTTCTAATGTTCTCCGATCAAAACCTTTTCTTTAACCCATGCTTTTGGCCAAGGCCATGTTGGGTAACAAAAGTGGGGTGGGGCGCGATCGTGCGCATCCCATGGTTTGTCAGATAAATCCTTGTTAAAAATCCCAGGCCATTGTAAGAGAATCAATCTCAGATCCTGGTTCTCCCAAACGGTTCTTTCTAGGTGTTTTTGATTCTCATTGGAAGGATATACAAATTTAGGAATGACTTAATTACGGGGACGACACAAGTAGGAGGTTTTGGACATAAGTGAGGTGGTTGGGAGAAGAGGAAGACCAAAGGGGAGGATTTGTGGACATTGTGAGGAAGGCCCAAATGTGGTCGAGGAAATTTTGGACAAAGTGAGCTTTCTCTGCCACAAAAGATTGGAGCAGCCAAGAGTAGAAGATATATACATGTATACATTGTCATCATCTTTTTCAAATTCTCCTTTATAGTGTTAAAAAAAAAAAAAAACACCAATCACCAGAGCATACTTCAATTCAGTTCACTACGCTGGTAATACAAATTTATTCTTAAAAAATATTTGAAAAATGTTCTTTGGGCCTTGCATACCATAATAAGTTTTTTTCCTCTAAATTTAAGTACAGTTTCATGGCCAAATACATTAATTACTACTCAGATTTATGCGTGTATTGCGCAAGTAAGCATATTAGTCATGCAGATCATTCTAAAATTCTTTTAAAATTACAGTATATATTGTACAAAAAACATCTTTAAATAAAATCTAAATAAAAAAACGTCATTGATTTACTCCAAGGTGACAAAAGAATAAACTTGAGAGATGAACCTTGCTTCAGCAGGGATCAGGGACCCCAGTCTCCTCTGGGCAACAGCAGATGGGATAGCGACTTTCCATTTCATGTTTCATGGATTTGCTTGCACATCATTTACTGAGCTTACAAAGGGAATTCAGTGGAACAATGGCGAAAAAACGAGGCGCCAACTCAAAGACTTTAAACACTTTAATTATGGGCAAAAGAGCCCGAGTCAGCCGTACAATTTTCTGTTTATCGATCTTTCTTTGATTTAAGCCAAAGAGTAAAATCATATTTGATGTGCCAAATCTTCCAGTAATTGGAAAACAATAGCATTTAGGCAATTTTGTGTCCTGTGTTTTATTGCATGGTGGGACATACTGTACCCTCTTCTTTGCTTTCAAGACTCAAACAAAACAAAGTCAATATTTTAGAAGAATTATATAAGGCGTCATAATTAATCTTCTGCTCCAACCAGAATTATGTTGCGATATCGGAGACAAACATTATTTATTAATCTTATTCATATTTTTAATTCCATGAAGCACATTTTTTTAAAAGAATATGCAATAACCTTGACTGCCCAAAAAGTAGGCCTTCCACAAAAGCTCATTGACCGTGTAGGACAGACTTCAGTCACTGAAGCAACCAAGAGGTTAAAGGTAGAATGGAGAATGTTCACAGCACAGAAAAGACCCTCAACAAAATTGGAGTTTATTAGTAACAAGAAACATATCTTTGAAACAAAGCCACAGTTTTTATCTGGGTAACTTTCAAGGTTCAGCAGACAAGAAATCGGGACAGGTTAATTATGTGGCAAAAAAATAGTTTTGATAAAAAAAAGGAAAATTATTATCTCATGGTCTGGATTTGGACTCAAACTTAAAATTAAAGTGGAAAATCAAATGACCGGCTGATCCAACTTCAGTGGAAATTCCTCAAGACAAGTTCAAATGAGGCTCAGTAG
>JAOUQT010042654.1:0-11058 GCA_025769995.1 Xyliphius kryptos
AATGGATTGGCACACTGTCTTGGGTGTATCTGCCCAGCGTCCAAGACGTTCCCCCCGGATGGGCATGGGGAACCCCCCCACGACCCTCATAAAGGAACAAGTGTGAGATAATGAGTGGATGTGTGAGTGAGTGTGTACCCGGCGATGACTTGGCGCCCTCTCCTGGGTTTATCTGCCCAGCGCCCGAGACCTTCTCCCCTGAATGGGCATTCGGAACCCAACCACGACCCTAGTAGAGTAATAAGCGAAAGATAATGGATGGATGGATAGAGTTTATATATTTAAAATGAATGTATTATTACAGAGCGGGTGGGCAAACTACGGCCCGCGGGCCAGGTTCGGCCCGTTAGGCTTTTTAATCCGGCCCACCGCACTTGTCCAAAACTATTATCAAAATTTTTTTGTATTAGAAAAATTCTTACGTCCCTTTTGCCGGCTTTGTCTGCGTTAGCCAATAGATGGCGCGCCCCACTGATGAGGTGATTTACACTCTACTTTAATGCCTTACTTTGTGCCTTTTGAGCTCTTTTGTAAAAATGAGCAGGCCAAAGGCGAACAAATGAGGACCGTGAGTGAAGAATGTTTAATAAGAAGTGGACAACAAAATATTTTTTCATGGAAGTCTGATATGACGAGAAACTGTTGTGGTTTTCAAAGACTACCAAATCAGTCGTCACTTTACCAACTGGCCCGGCCCCTCAGATTTTAGATCATATTGTGGCCTGCGAGTCAAAACGTTTGCCCACCTCTGTTATAGAGTGCGGTTTGTGGCAATTAAAGATCTGAAATGTATACGTGTAGTTTATATAGTGTGAGTTGTGACTACGGTGTTCACGCAGTTCTTATGCAAATTTATCTGTAGGTTTTTCAAGGACATGTTAAGGAATGACAGACCCAAGTTTCAGCCTCGTAGGTACTCACAAATCCAATGATACCGAACGAACAATCGAATGTTGGAAAGCGAGTTTCAGATCCGTAGGTACTCAAGAAGTGGGAGAATTAGTAAGGAGTGAGTGAGTCAGGGAGGGCTTTGGCGTTTATGGGTATAGATTAACATCAATTTCATATTTATCAGTAAACTGTCTTTAAGAGCTGAACCTCCTGATGCTACGGGAATCTTGAACTTGTTTGTAAGATGTTGGGATGTTTGCTTTTCTGCGGTTGGCCTTCAGAGCCGATGAACCTTTCCCATGCTCTAAAGTATTGTGTGGCAGTGGCATCTGACCCACCCATTTCAGCCCGGCGTTTCTTTGGCACGTCCCGCCGTCCCTTGTAGTGGCTTGGAAAATGCTAGGAGCTGATTCCGTGGCTTGTGGTCGACTGGTAATTGCTACTTTCCTTTTCTGGAGCTTCGCAGACAAAATACAAATTGCTTTGGCAGTGATGGAAAATAAAGCGGGAAACCCAAAAACAAACGTTCTGCATGACGATGTTTGGTTTGTCAGTTCTGATAAAGTGTATGTAGTATTTTGGGGTTGGGTGGGGTTGTGCGCTAAAGAGCCTGAACAGTCCCAGCTGAGGGTGTTAAGTGGTTTAGTTCCTCTCAGGATGGTTACATCTGTTACAAAATACAAAATCTAAGCCGATTTTTTGACATTGGGTACTAATGGGATCATGCTTGAAGGGAAGGCATGACTGTGGAAGCAGCAGTCACAACAGTTTTTGGGGTTGGACCACAATTATGCAAACAGTCTGCACTCTGCACCCAACCAATTTAATATGATATTGATTCATTCATTATCTTGCACTTATTCCTTTATGAGGGTTCCCCATGCCCATCCAGGGGAGAACGTCTCAGATACACCCAGGACAGGGCACCAATCCATCACTGGGTACACACTCACTCACACAGTCGCACACACACACACACACACACACACACACACACTATACAGGGCAATTTAGAGCATACAATTACCTTCATGTTTTTGGAATGTGGTAGGAAACCCCTGCAGACACGGGGAGAACATGCAAACTCCACCCAGATTGGGATTCCAACCTGGAATCCCCAGCGCTGAGAGGCAAATGAGCTAACCACCAAGCCACCGTGCCGCTCTGTTTTGAAGACAATTTTTTTCAAATAAATTAATTTCGTATTCTATAAAAGTGTGTCGCAACTTAATGATGAGGAAAAACATGGGTCCCACGCTGAGGACCCCTGCACTAGAATATCTGTTTTTAGAACAGTGTTGTTCATCCGTTCCATTAGTTTCCTTTACCTTGTTCTGCACTGATTCGGACCCCACAGGACCCCCATACAGCATTTTATATAATGATTCCCAGCAATGCAGTTACAGTGATGCGATTAAACGTATTATATGATGCCCTTAAACGTGTAACTATAAATGTAGCCAAACGTACATTAAGCATCAGTAAGGGCTGGGTTTTTATTGCCTGACCTGCTACAGGTGGTACGCTCACCTCAGATGGCGCTCGGTGACTTGTTATCCCCGAGGGAAGAAGTTTCTTTACAACAAATGAATCAGTTCCTTTTTCTGAGCCAGTGACAGACGGTGAAGATGAACCCAGACCCTGAAGGCGGTCTCGGGTTTCATTAGGGGTGTGAGATTTTGTAAGTAATGTGTGGATTCCAGGTGCAAATGTGCTGATGTATGCATTGAGATGCATTTTAAAATGAAAGGGGGTGTAGTGGTCAGTACGTTCACCTCACAATGCTGGGAATCACGATCTGGGAGGAGTGTCCATGTGGGTTTTCATGTTTGGGTCCAAAAACATGGATTCATGGTAAACTGGCCGCTCTAAATTGCTAAGTAGAGAATTAAGCGCAATGGATTCATACTATCATGTTGGATGGATAGTATGAATTCTTTCTCAATAAGTCTGTTTGGGTCTGCAGGCCAATTTAAAGTATTCTATTAGAAATAGGAACCAAATTTCGCAGACAACTTTGTATACAGGGTCACCCCTGGACCAATTTAGGACCTGCTCAGGGGGTCTAGACTGGTAATGTCAGTAGATTAAAACCCCCAACCTTCATATTGATAGCCCCACACCCTAACCACTAAGCTCCCACACCCATAAATACACAATGTAGGCAAATATACCGGGACACACCACTTAATTATTGAATGGGGGTGTTTTTTTCAGTCCCATTGCCCCAAGTTTGTAGAGTTAAAACATGTATTTGTGTATTTTTCTTTGCTGATTATATGAGTTAGTGACCATGGCGCTGTGAACGTTGATGCCACTGCATTGCTGTATTGAATGTATGACTGTATTGACTGGTTTATGGCTGTACCATATTTACGGCACAGATTTGACCCTTAGCTGTTGGTGTGAAGTTCAGATGCGTAATCAATTACCACTTACACAGCAGCAGAAGGGTAACTGTTTTAACACACTAGCATAGTAGGAGTGTTGCCCAGTAGCTGCCATGTCTTGCACCGAAACCATGTGTGTATTCTTTTGCTGCTGAACTGGAATACAGAGAGGTCACTGTGTTGCTTCCAGCTCAAAGTTAAATTTAGGGCCCTTGATCACAGGGTGGGTTAAGAGCTCTGTGTGTGTGTGTGTGTGTGTGTGTGTGTGTGTCTGTGTGGCTGGTTCTCGGTTTTGCTGTAACACTATACATGATGCAGAGGCCACAAGTATTATGATCCTCTCTTCTCCATATAATGTGAATTATTGTAATTCTGACTACATCCATCTATTTTCACCACCACACACACACACACACACACACACACACACACACACACACAAGTGACCGACTGTCCTGCCCTTTCCTGCAGAGCCTTTTTCATCCAGACTGTTGATCTGGATATAAAGGTGTGGCTCTTTTTTTAATCTGTGTGGAGCACGGCTTTCCAGCTGCCTATGTGAGCTGAACAAACACTGATGTGAGAGAATGGTGTGACCTCATTACGGTGCCGTGTAATTTGATGTGGTGCTACTTTGTGGACTTTCTGGTTTGTTTGTTGGGAATTAAAGTTACCTCCCTGTCCATATACTGAGCGATGAATTCGGCTGTGACAGTGAAGGTTGAATCAGTGTTTCTGGGCGTGTTCATGACTGTATTCATTCACGCTATGATAAATAAACGCATGCGTGATGGTAAAGAGGGTCACCCCCGGTCCGAGTGGAACACTCGTGTGACGGCAGGGAAACCGAACTCCGACGCGGCTGAACATTTGTTCACATGCAAATGCCACGCAGGCAGTTTGTGTGCAATCATATTTGCAAGCCATGCTTCAGGATTCAGGCCTCCTGTATCATCTGTATCATCTCCCCGAGCCACAAAAAGGGGAACTTTTGCTGCACTCTAACTGCACCAGCTGTTTTTTTTTGTGTGACTCAGGTGATGGTCATTGCGTAACACTGGTTTTCGGTTTGGATTCATGACTCAAACTGAAGCGATGCGTATCAGCAGGTACTGTATGATGATCTGAATTTGATGGTGCTGAGCAAGAGACCAGTATTGACATCGTCATCATCATCTTCCAATTTGTACATTTACATTTAGTTATTTAGCAGACGCATTTATCCAAAGCAACTTACAGGTATCCCAACATGGTTGGGATCACAACACATGGAGATACAGCACCCTGGAGCAATGAGGGTTAAGGGTCTTGCTCAAGGACCCACATTGGTAACTTCAGTGGACCTGGGATTTGAACCCCCAACCTTCTGATTGATAGTCCAACACCCTAACCACTGATCCACCACACCTATTCGTTTTAATGACCATTTATCTCATTATCCATCCATCCATCCATTATCATCCGCTTATTTCTCTACTTGGGTCGCGGTGGGGTTCTCCATGCCCAGGCATGCCCATGACAGGGCGGCAATCCATCACTGGACACACACTCACTCACACATCCACACACACTATACATGGCAGTTTAGATCATTCACTTTACCTTGACTCCATGTTTTTGGTCTGTGGGAGAAAACCGAACCTGGAGGAAACCCACACGGACATGGGGAGAACATGGAAACTCCACCCGGATCTGGATTTGTAATTGGAATCCCCAGCGCTGAGAGGCAAACGTGTGAACGACTAAGCCACCGTGCCGCCGCTTATCTCATTATATTTCGCTTAATCCTATGATCAGTTTTCAGGGGTCTCTGCATGGTCATCCAGAAGATAATGTTTGGGGAGCTGGGCAGATATCACCCAGGATGGGGCACCTGTTGGGTACACACACACATGGGCAGTTTAATTCACCTCAAATCCATGTTTTTGGACTGTGGGAGGAAACCCACGTGGACATGGAGAACATGAACGCTCCACTCAGATCTGTATTGGAACCTGCATCCCCAGCGCGCAGAGACGGACTACTGACTGGTTCTTATTCGTTGGGTATCGCCATTGAACGCAACGTCTCAGATGGATTGGGGTCTTCGAGTAGTCAAGAACCTGAAACTTGGCTCCGTCATTCCTTATGGTGTCCTTGAAAAACCTACTGATAAATTCACGTAAGAACGCAACCAAGTGGACACCGTAGTCACAACTCACACTATATGCGTTATACATATTTATTTCAGATTTTGAATCGCTACAAACCTCACTATAATAATAATAATAATAATAATAGGTTCATTCAAAATATATGACCTCCAAAACCATGACTCATTCAAAAACAATGACCTTTCAACTTTTACATGGTTTTCAAGTTCTCGCTGTAGTGCTATTTTGCTAGTTTATTAATATTTTGTTAGTGACTTTTACTATGGGGGTTGTGGTGTGTGTGTGTGTGTGTGTGTGTTTAAACGATGAGGATGTTTTCTATAAAAAAACAACTTTTTTAATGCTTTAATGTTAAAATATGTTTAAATAAATATTTTGTGAGGACCGAGGCTATTACGGCTCAAGTGCTATTGTTTGTATCTAGTAACGAAATCAGTGCTTTTTACAGTTACAAACTTAAAAATTAAATATTCTAATACAGGGTGGCGCAGTGGTGTGGTGATTAGCCTGTTCTCCTCTCAAACCTGGGCATCAAGGTTGGAATCACAACCTGGGTGGAGTTTCCATGTTCTTCCCATGTACCCTGGGTGTTCTCTGGTTTCCTCACACAGTCTAAAAACATGGATTCAAGGTTAATGGGCTGCTCTAAATTGCCCCTATATAGTATGTGTGTGAGTGAGGGGGTGTCCAGCGATGGATTGGAGCCCTATCCTGGGTGTATTTGCCCAGTGCCCAAATCCCCTCCCTGACCATACAGGATTAAGCAGTCAAGATAATCAGATGAGATGGAAACGCAAACACAGAGTCAATTAAAATACTAAAACCTAACATTGTCTAAACGTTTGGACATCGTATCCAGAGATTCAATGGTTAACGTGGGTTTAAAGTCTGGAACTTTTGGTTAGCGCATGAATGACATGAATTATTAATGTACCCGGGCATGTGACAGGAACTGAAATGAAAGGACTTTTGTGTTCGTACTTGGACAGTTGATCTGAGATTCCAGCACATTGTACAGTTCTAGAATATAGTCGTTCTTTATAGAAAATCTGTGTCGTTTAGAGAATCCCAAATTCCTTTTGATGTCCAACCACCCACAACGTGGTTCTTTGCTGAGTATAAACATATAGTTTCAGCACATGATCTATGACACATCAGAAAAGTTGTTTACTGGAAGAACGGCTTTTTTTCTCGAACGAGTCCCGCCTTCCTGCTGGTTTAACACGGTCACTTCATCATAGCGATGAAGTCAGCCGGAGGAATGCAGTTAGACGAGGTAACTACAATGAGTCCCGTCGTAAACAAAACCACTTTGCACAATGTCATGACCGTTTTCCTTTTTATTGCTCTGCTGCACGGGTTCACTTTTTGTTGTTTAACAGCTCTGACACCGGTATGTCCCCGAGGTCACTAAAACCATGTCTCTCTACTAACTTTAAACTGGACAGTCATAGGCTTGTGGTTAAGGAACCAGCCTTGTGACCTGAAGGTCCTTGGTTCGATTCCCGCTCCCAACAAGTTCTATGGCTGATGTGCCCTTGAGCAAGGCACCTAATACCAATTGCTGTCAGTGCGCCGTATACAAGGCTGCCCACCACTCTGGGCAAGTGTGCTCACTTCACCTGTGTGTGTGTTTCACTGCATGGATGGGTTAAATGTGGAGAACACATTCCTCTGTGTGTAAAAGCACAGTAGGCAGATAGACAGTGTGCAAATCAGTAATCAGAGCAAAGGGTGGCTGTTTTGAAGACACTAGAATATAAAACGTTTTCGGTTTTGTCACCTCTTTAGTTAAGTTTGTAACTCCTCGTGTTCATTCATAGTTTTAATGCCTTCAATGAGAATCTACAATGTAAATAGTCGTGAAAATATAGAAAATGCGAGATTGAGAAGGTGTGTCCAAACTTTTTGCTGTACTTCTATATATTTTTGTGTATGTATATTTTAATGTATTATATACATTTAAATCCATACAAAATGATAGTATTGTAATAGTATTTGTGTGGGTGTGTGTATTTAAAGGTGTTATTGTATTTGGTGTGTGTGATGAGGTTAGTAATAGTGAGTTAACACGTGACTAACAGCCTCTTTGGTAAAAACAGGAGATCTGTTTGTTTGTCAGAGAACTCATTACCACATTAGATTTTAGGAAAAGGGCAGCTATGAATCATGCATTCATTCGTTTTCACGCTGACCCACACACATTCCTGCCCTACCCTCCTTCCTGTTATCTGTTATCTGACTCCTCATGTGGTCAGGGTTAAGTGCTGGTCCCCACTCAGTGCCACTATAAATTTTCACTATTTAAGAAGCCCCATGTGACCTCCAGCTTGACGAGGAACCCAAGTTGCTGCCATATTTATAGAGCAGAAGATCCGGCAGGAGCACCAGGCGGTCTACTGTCCATTCTCAGACCAAGCCTCATCCTTCCTGCCTGTGTGCGCAAGTGTGTGTGCGCAAGTGTGTGTGTGTGTCCATAGGGAAGAATTATAATCATATGTACGTGTGACATTGTTTCATAAATGGAATTAGAGCAAGGAAACAAAACAGAAAACTGAACCATATGTATAAATACCATATTTATTAGTAGTAATGATAATATAATATAAACCCAAAGAAAAGCAGTTGAGCTGTGTGTGGAATTCTAGATTATTCTATACTGCATGACAAAGCTTCATTTCAGTAACTTATTATTATTTAAAGGTAAGGCTTCAGGATTCAGATTTCCCAGAGGTCTTGATGTGAGGTTAGAGCAGCCCGCAAAGCATGGCGTTAAAGTATAATGATATCTAGAATCCATTAACTTTAATATCACCCTTTAACCTACAGAATGATATTTACAGTTCAGAGAGCGAGAGAGGGAGGGAGCAAACTGGGCACGGTGTCATTAGTGGGCAAAGTCTAAATGACATTCCAAGCCATTGTGTGGTCGTGCGTGTAGCTAGCACTCATGCTAACCCTGCTAACGCTAATACCTTTAATTGGTCAGAGATTAGTAGCGCCTCAATGCTAATTTTGAGGAAATGCCTTGTTACCTTTCAATTAACTGGAAACAAAATAAAGTCCCTTATTGCTGGAAAAAGCAAGTGTTCTGGTTTCTTTGAAGGCTTTTTGTAGTTCACTCAGTTCAGTGTCCGTCCACCAGAGCCACGGAATCGGAATCTGCATTCCAGCTGTTTAACTCCTCATACCACAGCTGTCTGCCGGAAAGAAAAGATTTATCTCTGTGAGAAATGTCTGTAAAAAGCATAATAAATGTATGACATACGTAACAGTGTAAAACTTATATATACTATTGATTCCCAATTTATTAAATTGGAATTAAACCCCTCTTGTTGGGATGCAGGAGTAATAACCAGTTCATTATTTCTTAAAGATATATTAACGCTATAAGGTACGAGCGGGCGTGCGTTATTGTTAATAAACCACGGGAAAGAGGTCTCATTAGACCTGAGTACAGTGGTTTATTCACAATAATCACAACCTCGAGTGCCTTATTGCTTTTATAAAACAATTACAACACAAAAAAAAAAAAAAAATTATAATATAAAAGTATAAATTTATAAATGTGATGACTGAAAGCAAAATCGCTAATAAACTTTCCTTCCGTGACATCATCCAGTCCCGCTGTGACATTATTGACAATAACCCACACCTCTGATCATTTCATTATATACAGTTTGTTCCTTGGTGTTTATTTATGGAACACAAAAGGTTTATTTTTTCAGCCATAATTTTTAGTGGAACTAATAATAATCATTCATTCAGTATATTCCGCTTATTCCTTTATGAGGGTTGTGGGGGGGTTCCCCATGCCCATCCAGGGGAATCCATCACTGGGTACACACTCACTCACACAGTCACTCACACAGTCACTCACACACTATACAGGGCAATTTAGAGCATTTAGTTTGCTTTCATGTTTTTGAAATGTGGGAGGAAACCGGAGAACCCGGAGGAAACCCATGCAGACATGGGTGAGAACATGCAAACTCCCCCCAGATTGGGATTCGAACCAGGAATACCCAATAATAATCATAATAATGATAATAATCATATATGTTAGTAGTAGCTAGGGCTGGGATGATACGGCCTAAAATCACTATTGCGATATATTGAGCAGTTCACCTCGATAACGATAAATAAACCATAATTTGAATACACACATACCCCAAACATAAAGAATGTATAAGGCCAACATAAATACTTGATGGTACAATTCCCTTTTTATTGCCACGTAGTCACGTGACCACCCTACAGAGAACACGCAGCCTCTTAAAGGAACATGAACGTAGCCGACAAAGAAGACAAAACAACTTTTTGTTACATTTTTTTTAAGATACCGAAAATACCGACATGAGCAAAATGATGTCGGTTATCGTCAGAAATTTCGGTATCGGTGAATTTTCGGTGTATCGTCCAGGCCTAGTAGTAGCAATATTAGATAGTGGTTAGAACGTTCTCCTCTCAGCAATCTATGTGCAGTATCCATACTCTCCCTGTTTTCAAACACATTGATTCAAGGTAAATTAAATGCTCTAATTTGCTCCTATAGCGAAAGGTTGGTGCCCTGTCCTGGGTATATCTGCCCGCCGCCTAAAGCGTTCTCCCCTGGATAGACATTGGGAAACCCCCCGCGACTCTCGTAGATGATTAAACGGAAGACAATGAATGAATGTGTCTGCTTTATTTTGGAAAGTAAAGACGTACATGTTGCTTTAGTAACGGGTTCGACACCCTCCTGATGGTTCTGCTGTTCTAACACAGTGTTGTTTAAATACAAACCAGATTAACTCATAAAACTGTTCTCCATTTACATGCTCAGATTTATATATGATCCGAGTTCCATGATGGACGTGTAAATTTGGTCTTCTGCAAAACTGAACATAAACGACGGTGATTTGTTTTCCGAGACCAGCTGCTATAAAACTTTTACTGCCGCTTTCAGCCGGCCCAGAAGCGTTAGGGTACTGAGTGGAACCAGTGTGAGACCAATCCCGCTGAGCGGAGCCATTGTGAGTAACCGAGGAGTGTGTGAGAAACTGGAACCCTGAACACAGCAGATGCAGCTGACAGTTCTGATCACAGACATTCTGTAGTACTGTATGGGTTTTGCTGCTTATCTTATTTGAATCTACTCAGTGTATATATGTTCGTTGAGGACAAAATAAGAAAAATGTAAAGAATGCGATCATTTCCCCCCCCAAAATTCCCCCCTCCATCTTGTTTGGGTGTTTGATGTGGACCAGTCATTATTGTTAAAACATGCAAATACTTTTCCGTTCATGACCCATTTAATATGAAATCGCCCTAATTTTCAGCCCTAATGTCAACTTCAGAACTAACTAATCTTCTGAGGTTCAATTAGGTACAGTAGAAGTCAAGGACACGCCCCTTTTTTTGTTCCACTTATTGTAAAGATGGACTTTGTAGTTCTACAAATCCAGACTGTAGTCCATCTGGTGGTGGACTACATTACATACGGTGTACATCCCTTTTACTCTGTTCTAATGGTCAGGACCCCAATGGTACCACCACAGCAGGTAGTATTTGGTTGGTGCATTATTCCTATCCCAGCAGTGTCACTGAGGTGTTTTAATGAAACTACAGCAGCACTGCTGCAC
>JAOUQT010042664.1:0-11058 GCA_025769995.1 Xyliphius kryptos
CAAGTGAAATTGATTCACAATCAGTGTTGCTTCCTAACTGGACAGGTTGATTTCACAGAAGTGTGGTTGACTTGGAGCTACATTGCGTTGTTTAAGTGCTCTCTTTATGTTTTTTCAGCAGTGTACATTTCCTAAATTACAACAGCGTATTCTAAATTTTTATTATATTACATTTGGTCATTTAGCAGACACTTGCCATCCAAAGCAACTTACACACAACCTTGGTTGAGTTCAGAACACAAGGTTGACACAACACACCTGGAGCAGTGAGGATTTAGGGCCTTGTTTAGGGACCCACATTGGTAATTTCAGTGGACCTGGGATTTAAACCCACAACTTTCAGATTGATAGCTTAACACTGAGCTACCTTGCCATATTTTGTGTCATGTCTCTCCATTACTCATCTCTCTCCATTGGCATCCTGTCACTGCTTGGCTGCTTGCATTCAGTACAAGGTACTGACTCTGGCCTACAGGACAGTCTTTGGATCTTCCCTCTCTTACCTTCAATCTGTCTTTACTAAATACAGTTGTTCTCTGCACTCAAGTGATGACAGCAAGAGATACTGATTCACAGTCAGTGTTGCTTCATAACTGGACAGGTTGATTTCACAGAAGTGTGGTTGACTTGGACTTACATTGTGTTCTTTAAGTGTCTTTTTAAGTGTATTTTTTTTGCAGTGCATTATATACAGTTTTCATTATTGGAAAATGAAACTGCACAACTCCATTGTGAACAACCCCACGATACACGTCAAAAACATCATATTTCACATATAACATTTATTTGTTCCAGTATGATTAATTCAATAGACAAATATTATTTATGCACTAAAATGTTCACGTTCGTTCCATAAATATGAAATGTTAATTTGTTTTCTGTTTTATCTTAAAATTATAAATGAATGAACCCACTTGGAAAAAAGGGGGCTTATTCAAAATGTTTTGTGTTTGTACCTATAGTGGTGCCCCAGATCCAGACTGGAAGCAAATGGACGGTCGGTGACAATAGTGGTGCCTTTGCCTGTAGCCGACACATGCACAGTGTGTGTCTGGCTGTCCTGAATGTCCAGCAGCAATTTGTCTTTTAAGGGAAGTGTGTCATTAAGATGTGCCACCAGTCTCAATTCAAGTTGACCCTCTGGAGGGATCTCTCCTGCTGTGGGCTCCACATTCCACCTAGATGTATTTCTAGCCTGTCAAAATCAAAATATAAAAGATTATGCAAAAAAGCCCCTACATTAGAAAACGTGTTGAGGACACTAGTCCATCACAGGTAAAAATGATAATATGCCTAAAAGAAATAAAATGATCCTCATTTCAGCTTCCTTTGACCAAGTTACATGGATGATAAGAACGCCCAGCTATAAGACAAATGAACCTTTAGTAACAATTTGCATCAATCCAATATTCATATTGCATTCTTTATGCACCCTTAACTTTTGTCTTTATCCTTTTCATTCAATTAACTAATTGCCCTTAGTTGTTGTCAGGTGCACTCGGCACGCCTGCCTTTGTATGTGTTCCGTGTTTCAGTTAGTTAACTTGTTTTTCATTCCAGTTTCGTTAATTATCTATTCTTTGTTTTCAATTGTCGTTCGGATTCACGTGACTAGGACTTTTCTTTTATATTCTCTTGGGTTCCGTTGTGTCCTCGTCTCGTGTCATTTATTATGTTCCGTGTTGTGTGTCGGTGTTAGTTTTTGTGTCCTGCGTTTTCGCCACGCCAGTAATAAACTCCCTTGTTGCACCCTCACCTGGCAGCCTGCTCCTTTTAGCTTGTCCTAGCGAGCATCTGTTTTGGATACAGGCACGCCCGCGTGACAGGACATGAGACCAGCAAATTTTGTTCCCCTCTCGTTCCACTCTCCTAAATTCGCCTGGTGCCTTACCTGACTTCTCGCGCTGCACCATTAAACGGCCGTCTTCCCCAGTACCGCCAAAGAAGAGGTCCTGGCGCAGCCGCGCCGCTTGTAGTAGGCGAGCACCCCTCTCTCGGTTGGGCTTTCCCCCGACACACGGCTTGGGCCGATGGAGTTCTCCTGTTCGGGGGGTGGATTGATTCGCGGGTGCGAGTCGGTTTGTGAACCGATTCGCGCACGTGAATCAATTCGCGAGTCGGTTGACTCCCCCGATTCCATGCGCTAGCCCAATCCCCGCGCTGCCGCGTGCCCGCCGGACCTCCCCCACGCCGCCGCGTGCCCGTCGGACCTCCGCTACGCCACCGCGTGCCCGCCGCACGCCTGCCGGTCTCACTCGTTCCTGCTCGCGACGCCGTCGTCTCACTCGTTCCTTCTCGCGACGCCGTCGCCTCACTCGTTCCTGCTCGCGATGCCGTCGTCTCACTCGTTCCTGCTTGCGACGTCTCACGCGGTTCGAATCCCGTCCCCGTCTCACACGGTTTGGATCGCAACCCCTCTCGCACAGTTCGGATCGCGTCCAGGTCGCACACGGTTCAGATCGCGAGCCCATCTCACTCGGTTCGGATCGCGACACCGTTTTGCCTCAAGGGGGGGATGTGGTGGTTTCTCTGAGTCCTGAAATGTTCTGTTTTTGCCTGGGTATTGCCTTTTCCATCTGCTCTTCTGTGCAGGCAAAAGAGGAAGGGCGTGACGGAGGCAGCGGAGAGCAGGAAAGCTCCTCAAGCTCTCCACAAGTGGCTGTCTCCATAACTTGGACGCGGCAGATGGAGGATTCCCAGTCCATTATGACCCATACTGGTTCCGTCCAGCCCAGAGAATCCATTGCTTGTTCTGCCCAGTCCAGACAGTGCGATGCCGGATCCGTCCAGCCCAGAAAACCCATTGCTTGTTCTGCCCGGTCCAGAGAGTGCGATGCCGGATCCGCCCAGTCCAGAGAGGCAGATGCCGGATCTGCCCAGTCCAGAGAGGCTGATGCCGGATCCGCCCAGTCCAGAGAGGCAGATGCCGGATGCGCCCAGTCCAGAGAGGCCGATGCCGGTTCCACCAAGCCCACAGTGTCGCAGCCGAGGACCACCCAGCTCAAGGTCCACCTTTAACCGCCTATCAAGCGGAGAACTCTGTGCCGTCCGCCTTGACGTCCACCCGAGGGGCAAGGAACTTTGTGCCGCCCCGACTGCTCGTGAGACGGAGAACTCTGTTTCACCTTCAACCGTCTATCACGCCAAGAACTCGACGTCCGCCCGAAAGGAAAAGAATTCTATGCCGCCCGTCTCGTCGTCCAACCGAGGGGCAAAGAACTCTGTGCCGCCCACCACGTCATTCGCCAGAGGGATGGAGACCCCAAGGCCATCCCCCACAGCGTCCGCCACAGGGACGGAGACCTCAAGGCCGTCCTCCACGTCGTCCGCCAGAGGGACGGAGAACCCAAGCCGCCGTCCACGGCACCCGCCGGAGAGGCGGGGATCCTCTTTTCTTTTTTGCCACCTGCTCATCATCGTGCCCCCTTGTGGTGGACGCTCGTTAAGAAGAGGGGGCGATATGTCAGGTGCGCTCGGCGCGCCTGCCTTTGTTAATGTTCCATGTTTCAGTTAATTAACCTGTTTTTCATTCCAGTTTCGTTAATTAACTGTTCTTTGTTTTCATTTGTAGTTTTCATTTGTCGTAATTTGATATTATAATGCACTTACTTTGTGTTATAAATCCTTATGTCAGATGTTTATGACTGTGATTTTAAACATCTATGTACATTAAGACTGTATGACAAATGTTATAAAGCATCATAAGTAATTTATACAGCTTTATGAATGTCCTTATGATCCATGATAAATACCAGATTCATAGAAAGTTTGACTGAGAATTTCCTCTCATGGTTGATAAAATGCTTAACGTTTTAGGAAAACTTTAAGAGCATAACTCCAGCTTATTCTTAAAACCTTTTACTTACATTAAGACAAAGAAACTTCAGATGCTATTAGATGTGCATTTTTATTGCATGCTCTTTATAGTTAAAAATGCACTTTTTAGACAATGTTGAGCTGCAATGTAGAGAAGTAAAAGTAAAAATGTTAAGTTTCAAAAATTCGAAAATGTTAAGTTTTTTAATAAAAACCTCTTTTATTATATAGCTTTGGGTTGTCATTTGTTTGGTGCATGTGACTGGGTCTGTTGTTATTAAGTTCTGTCTCCCCCCATCCGCCGTGCATGACTTTTTTGTTTTAGGTCACCCTGCTGTGCGATACCTCTCTGTTACTGTTTTAATTAAAAAAAACCTAACAGGCTCCCCCTCTGGCGTGTTAGTGCACTTTGGCTTGGCGCATGTGCTGTGCAGCCGCGTAAGAGGTGATAGTGAAAGCGTAACAGTAAAATGTGCCAAACTTTTTGGGAGCAAGAGAGTCGCAGGTGAGCGTATTCATTTATTTTTTGTGTTTTTTCTTGAGCTTGGGTATGGCGCGTGCCGTGGTATATCGGGATGGTATGGCTTATGCAGAGGGTTTATTCTTCCGATGATGAGGGCCTGGAAAATTATCTGAGCGGCACATCTTTTCTCGCTTCACCCTCCTTTATTCACCCAGGCTCCTTCCCCAGTGTGCTATTTAGCGGCCTCAAATGTCTAGTAAACCCGGTCCAGGACCAGGGCCTTTTGGGGGCCAGCGTCTCCTCACCTACAGCGATAAGCGGTACAATCCGAATCACGTGGTGGGTGGGAGCGGAAGGTGGCTGAGGTGTGTGTGGGGGAGCATGCTGAACATGAATTGCATGTGTGGAGCATGCTGAACCTTATACGCGTGTGTGAGATCATGCGGTGCCCAAGGTGCGTGTCCCTGAATCCAACGTGCATGTGTGGGAGCATGCGGTGCCTGCAGTGCATGTCCCTGAGCCTGCGGTGCCTGCAGTGCATGTCCCTGAGCATGTGGTGCCTGCAGTGCATGTCCCTGAGCGTGTGGTGCCAGCTGTGCATGTGGCGAGTGTCCCATTGGGCTTATGCATGTGGTCTATGTGTTTCTCCCTTTGGGTCCCTGGGTATCCCCTTTCCAACACAACCCCTGTCTGTGTCTGAGCACCCGTTGGGGGTGCCAAATTAAAGGCATGCTAGTTTCCAGTGTGACATGAAATCATAAAGGCAGGTAATCAGATACAAAGCCAAAAAGTCTTTCAGCCAGGGAACTACTTCGTTAGGTTGACAATTAACACATTGAACTTGAAAGGCAAACCCATCCAGCATATGAGGTGAGAGATCTGCACCTAATCTTATCTCAGTATTAAGCAATGGCAAGCTTAATATCTGAATCACAGACTGATGTTTATTACATCTTGTTTGTGAATACTTAATAAATAATTCCATATGGTCTGCTGGCTTCCTTTTATATAAGATTTCCCTAGGTTGTGCTGCTTTTAAACATGTATTTTCTTATTAGAGCATTTAGCCAATCATATTTCAGCATCGCAGGTTTTCAGGTTTCGAAATATTTCTGCTTAGGTCTTCAGAATGAATTTAGCTGATTCTGTACCATTAAATAAATGTAGATCAACCTCTGTAACCAATCTGATTTTGGGTTCTCCATATCACCTTCTAGAAGGCTTGTGCTATGTCAGTGTATTCATACCCACTGACCGGAGAGTACTTTTGATGAGCAGACGATTTCAACTAATTAACACTCGACTTTCAGCTTTAGCTTCGATGGCAACAGTAAAGGACTTTCATTCGTTCATTCATTTATTCCCCAGGCCAATCTTGGCCGCTGGGAAAATAACACCCAGAACAGGGCACCAATCTATCGCTGGGCACACACTCACTCACACACACACGTACATAGACGTGACTATGGGGTAATTTTTAGAGCATCCAATTTACCTTGAATCCATGTTTTTGGACTGTGGGAGGACACCAGAGAACCCGGAGGAAAGCCATGCAGACACGGGTAGAATGTGGAAACTCCATCCAGAGTGGGATTCCAAACGGTAATCCCCAGCACTAAGGGGAAAACATCTTAAAACACCGTGGCTTTTGTGTACAAATTTTTTTATTCTAATCCGGATTCGACGTGAGAGTTATAATCCCACAATTATGCAGTCTCATGGTGTTATTGGTGTTGGTGATCATTTTATGCGAGGCTACGTAAATACACATTATTTTTAATTCATTAAAATGGATGACTTTCCCGATGGATCTGCCTGTTGCCATTTTTGCAGGTCCGTCTGCCCCCCACCCCTGGCATGCTGCTGCACTATTGTGTTACCGTCACAATGACTTCTCTATCTGCAATGCAACGGCTCTTTATACTGTATTTAAGCATAATAAGATGTTTCTATAGCCATAAAATTGTTATTTCAAGGTGGGTTAATTTAGACGGAACATTACTGAAGGCACAGGTGTAAAATTTACGGCCCACCACTGGTATTAAGAAAAGTGTGCCTGTTCATTCAGGCTTAGATATACTGGAACTGCACTTACCATATGAGCCAGGAAGCGGGCTGGGATGGGGGAATTGTTATACACCTGCAGCATTCTTGTAATGTCTGTCAGAACTGGGATGGTGCCAAAATGAAGCTCTGAAACAGACGTGCTTACAACCGGACCTTGACCAAAGCAGGACACAAGACATTTCTGCAGAAATATCATGTTAAATTATGAGGTTATGTACACTTTGGATATAATAATTCATAATGCAATAAAAGACACTAGCACAGGCGTGCCCAATACGTCGATCGTGATCAACCGGTCGATTGCATGTAGGCAGTTTTAACACTTCACATGTCATGTTCTGTAGAGACTTCCACCAGGTAAATCAGCCTTTTTATCATGTGGAAATAAGGAAGTCCAAATATCGATCCACACTTACTGATGATCATTTGGAAGCCTGTTTGAGAATTAGCATCAGCAGCTACTGTTTAGACTACTCCCACCTGGGGGACACCAGTAAGTGTAAATCATCAGAATAGTGTCTTTTTCAGTGGATTACCTTTGACGAGTGTAAAAATGTTTGAACATTTAAGATAAAAAAAAATTAAGTCCTGGTAGAGCACAATGACTCCTCCACTGGAAAAAGTAGGTCTCAGGCCACACCTGCACTAGCACATAATATCTTGTCTTCAACATGCAGACTAATGCTCACCAGCGGAGGTCCCTCTCGGCCTAGAATTGCAATGTGAGCACTGAGTTTTTTCCGTCCAACTGTTTTAGCCTGAAGTACCAGAGGAATCTGCTCGGTACTGTATGGCTGGATTATTCCTCGGGGTTGAGCACTGGATAACAGTAAAGAGTATTCCCCCTCATATTCCTGCAAACACAAATAGTAAGGTACAGTGGACCTTGCTCAAAAAATGTTTCACAGCAGCCTGAATGTACAGTAAATTAAGATTGAAAAAATTGAGATTTAAATTGAAAAATACAGAAGAAAACATTAGGCCGACAGGCCAATCGCAGTCCACGCTCAGATTCCAAATGGCCCTCAACATCAGTCTTATAAATTATTTAGGGCTTGCTAGCTCTGTAACAATAATTATAAAACTGTGGCACAGATGATTGAGAACATTGTCAGATATTCAAAAGCAGCTAGAGGGCAGAGGAGTAGCTTTTGATAATTCTCGTTAACCTGTAAAGAAAGCACCAATGTATCTAGCATGACTGATTTTTTTGTGTTGACATGAACGTGACAGAGGAACTGCTTGACCTTAAATTTTTATTAAAATTACTTAAATGTAAGGTATTATACAAATGAAGGTATATGATGACGTTACTGTCAGGCGCATGCGCCCTAGCTGCACAGGCTCAGGGAGTGTGGCACTACTCTGTGAGCTGACTGAAGGTAGTGAAGCTGGAGTCTCAGCATGTTTGTACAACCTTTGAAGAGGTGAGTATGATACTTTTCTTTGAATGGTGCGTTCACGGCAACATTCATGAAGTCTACAGTCAATGAAGATCGCTAAGTTTATTAGGTCTAAAAGACTGGAGGGTTCAGGGCGTGTTATTCAGGCCTCAGTGGAAAACAGTGCAGAGGGGGGAAGTCACCCCAGCCTGCATCCACTGCCAGAGTGTTAAACTCCACAGAGAATTTGGCCACAGAACAAGAACCTGGACGCAAGATCACTAGGCGGTTGGCTGCGTTGACGGCGTGATAAGGATAGTCGAAAACTGCCCTAAAGCGACATATGAAGTAATCAAATGAACTCACATGAGGACCGATGAGGGTTTGAGAGGCCTTGGCCCAAGCTAGAGGTCTTCCTCTTAGGAGACTCAAAATATATAAAATCTTGCTGGAGTCGGATGTAAATACAAATGAGCGACACACCGAAACAAGAAACCACGGCACTTATCTAGTTCACCAAACTACGGTTCTGGGTGCACCATGATGCCTTCAGACTGAGACTGGGCTAGCATGAGCTGAGTGGGTTCAGGTGCAGATACTGAAGGTGAAGGTGCATTGGCCAGGACGACCGATGTGGCTATCGGCACAAGTGACAAGGCATTCACTCGTCTGGTGATTTTTCCCATCTGAATCATGAGTTGATGATTTCCTTCAACCAATGTCTTCAGCAGTAGTTCATGCTAGTTTAACATGGAAGCCTGTTGATTAAGGTGAGTGTTAAGTGGGCTGGAGTTTTCCGATGATATGTTCGACGGTTCCATGTTGGCCAGAGAATTCTGTTAAGGATGTGGTTGCATAGGAACCAGAGATTGAATACACAGGATACAACACAGGATGACAGGTTCAAGTCCAGAGATTTATTGAAGTAGAAGGCAATGTGGAATATAGGCAGAGGACAAACAGAAACGTGGGAACAGATGATGATGATGATAAAGGCAACACAGAGAATATAAAGCTGAGTAATCAGTCTGTTAATTGACATCAGGTGAGGTGAGTCAGTGATCAAGTGATCAGCCCGGCTGCAGTGGTACACTCTTAAAGAGGCAGTGACTCTTAAGATGGGTGGCCTATGTTCGGCTACACTGCCTTTGAAATATAAAGATAATTGTGATAATATTTTTTATAACTGTGTATTTGCACATAAACATGTCCAAAGAAACTATTGGCATCTTCACTTCATCATATTTTCATATTATCACATTTATATAACAAAAGTTTGTGGACGCCCTGCACTTAGTGGAGTTAATTTTAATCCATACACACAAGTCATTAATCAAATTCATAACATATAGTGCACTCCAATTTGTTTTACCTGAGGTAAGAGTCCGTAGCATGCAGGGTGTTCAGTGTCATTAACCAGCTTGATGGATTGCTTATAGGAGCAACTCAAAAAGCAGTACTGGAAGTCAAGCAGAGGATTTTTTAGCTGAATCTCAGGAACAACACAGCTGTAAAAAAAAGTAAAGAAGTATGAGCTGTATGTGGAATAATCTGCTTCTTCTACTTGGGGATATTCCAATAGATGTTTATTCCAACCTTAATTTATTAACACTATTTTGTTTAATCAATAAATGGGCGATATTAATCAATATTAAATAGGCAATATCATACTGAACAAAATATACTTTTGAAATCTTAAGAGTAGCTACCTAATCTATGTACAAGTAGCTGACTTGTATGTACTGTAGATGCTGTATATTTTGTAGATAATGCACTTGCTGTTTATTGTATTGTGGTTGTATTATTCCAAAAAGCACATCCGTCCGGGTTCTCCAGTTTCCCCCACAGTCCAAAAACATGGATTCAAGGTAAATTGATAGCGCCAAATTGTCCTTATAGAGTCGTTGTGTGAGTGAGTGTGTGTACAGCAATAGATTGGCACCCTCTCCGAGGTGTATCTGCCCAGGGCCTGAACTTTCTTCCCTGGATGGGCAACACAAATTGAGGTTTTAGCGGAAGATAATGAATGAATGAATGAATGAATGAGCTTTTTGATGTCTAAAAAACTTCCTGATTTAAGTCAGCTGTTATACCCACATCAGCATTTATAAATAAATGTTTTTATTAAAAGCAAAATCATTGATAAAGCTGTCTTTTGCAACACCTGGTCTTTCTTTAACAATCATTAACTGCCATCTAGTCCCAAAATAACAGAACACAATTTTGGGAATTGGCTCGCTATGTATATTAATCTGTACCTTATGATTTTAAATAATGTATTGTGTACCACGCATTAATACGAATGTAATGCACTCAGAGGTGCGTGTTATTGTAAATAATTTCATGGATGGACAAGAGGCTCAGCCAATCAAATTTAAGGACCAGACCTACCAGTTTTATCATTATCATCATCATCTTTTAATGTGTATTTATCAAATGTATATATAGTGTAGGCCAGGACTTGAATACAGCTCATTTACATTATAGTTGTTTACTCGAAACCTGTATTAATGTCATTATCAGGATGTTTGTCAATGTACAATATAGTGTAAAATCCATCTATAATACCTCGCCTTGATAGGTAAAGCCAACACTTCCTCCCCGACTCCTTGCACATCTAGCACCATAACCAGATTGTATTGTTTCACAGAGTTAGAGCAAAAAGTCACCTGCATAAAACAAACACACACCACAAACACACACACACACTTTTGATTGCAGTCCTTGTACCACCTTTAGGATTCCACACCCCACAGAATCCACAGGCGCTAAGAAAAGACCTTGTGACCAGCATCACAAAAACCTTCACTTTATAATTATATATATAAAGGAGTATACAAGTTACTGCATCAGGAAATCAACAAAACCATTGCTTTCAAACTACACAATATGGCTGTAACCTTTGTTTGCTAACATTGGAATACCTTTGAAAACATGCTATTAGTTGTTCTTAGTCATGGAAGCAGTTATACAGTCTGCTCAACAATAGACTGACCACATGAATACTTCCAGAGTTTATAGTGGCGAGGCACACGCTATACTGGGGAAGGGCTCAATTATGTGGTGTAAGCTATGGTGTGGGTTAGCTAATACACACTGTTCAAAACAAAAAAAAAAGTAAAGGGAAAACTTAAAAAACACAATGTAACTCCAAGCTAACCACACTTCTGTGAAATCAACCTGTCCAGTTAGGAAGCAACACTGATTGTGAATCAATTTGCTGTTGTGCAAATGGAACAGACAACAGGTAGATATGAGAGGCACTTAGCAAGACAACCCTTATAAAGGAGTGCTTCTGCAGGTGGTGACCACACACCTTTTCTCTGTTCT
>JAOUQT010042668.1:0-11058 GCA_025769995.1 Xyliphius kryptos
CTCTCTCCCCATGAAAGATGACCTCCATAATGTATGTGGAGTTTCTCAAACAGCACTTCCTGTCATGGTTCCAGAAGCAGAGCCGGAGTGAAAGAAACAACTAAATTAAACTACTATTACGTCAAACAGAAGCATTGTTGATATTAATAACTCTAAGACAGAATTGTAATTCTGGTATTTCCGGTATTGAAACAAACCCAACCCAATATGACTCGTAATCACAACGATCTAAAATTACCCTCAGGTCACATTAAGCCGCAGGTTTCACTGACGTTCAAAACAGGTTTGTATACACAACATATTATTCTAACTGTTTAGAAGGGTGTGGTAGCTCAGTGGTTTGGGCGTTGGACTGTCAATCCAAAGGTTGTGGGTTCAAATCTCAGGTCCACTGAAGTTACCAATGAGGACCCTTAACCCTCATTACTCCAGGGTTTTGTACCAACTCTGTGTTGTGATGCTTGTAAGTCGCTTTGGATAAAAGCGTCAGCTAAAATAACTAAATGTAAATGTACATACACGTATTATGGATACATATCATAGCGCATTCATAATGCTTCATAACATTTCTAATGAACCTTTGACATTGATATGTAAACAAGTACACATGCCTTGGCAGGTCCACTGGCTTTCTCTTCTCCATAGACTACATAGATGTTCATAATCATAGTCATAAACTGCCATAACAATTTGACATAAGGCCTCATAACCCAAAGTGACATAATGCATCATAATATGAATGTATTTAAATTTTTGAGTCTTTGGATGTTTAGACATTCTTACTTGATTCCACTTTACTTAAAGCCTGTAAAGACTATTTATAAGCGTTTATAAGGCATCATGCAGTACTATGTATGCAGTCTCTTTTGAAGAGGTCATTAATGACAACACATGAGCTTATAAGCTTTTATAAACACTTCTGAGCACTTATGAAGTTATTTTAAGGAAAAGTTTGTGTTTAATGAGTGCTTTTCCCATAAATGACTTCATAAGTGCTCATAACTGTTTAACATTTATAAGCTCTCTTTACAGGCATTGATTATTGATTACCTCGGTAACACTTTCTATGAAGTCCAAATTCATAATGCCTTACAACATCTGTTATAATCCTTGTACATAGATGTTCATAATCATAGTCATAAGTGGTTAACAATTTGACATAAGGCTTTATGACCCAAACTGACATAATGCATTATAATCTGAACGTATGCTTACTCCAAACCTGAAATCTGTAACGAGCATTTATAAGCTTTCATAAGGCATTTATGTACGCCTTATGAAACTATGCAGTCTCTTTCAAAGAGGTGATTAATAACAACACTTATGAGCTGTTATAAACTGTTATGAGCACTTATACAGTCGTTTTAGTTCATAATGCATTACAAAGCTTTAAGGCATGTTCTTATAACACTTTATACGCGTGGTTATGTACATGTATGGACATTAACAAAGGCTTCATAAGTTTTATAAAGCATTGGGAATGTGTTAATAATGCGTTACGAGGACCGATCGTGCACAATAACAATAAACCAGACCCCCAGTGACGTCACATTCAGAGATATTTTCGTGACGTGGGTTAAACTTTAACCCTAATGTTTTAAACCTGCTTTTTCGTGTTTATTGTGTTATAAAATACACTAAGTGGGATTTTTAACGAGAAACTTATCGGTTTATGTGTTTTTAAACGACTTTTTTTCGGGTTTTGTTTTGCTGTCTGGCTGTAAAGCTAAGCCCCGTTTCCGTAACTGAATATCCTGTCTTTTCTGACAGCTGGGATTAAAGACGAACGCCACAGCACTTTAACTTTAGTAAATAATAGATTATCGATTATAAATCAGATGTTTCAGAGAAAAATGGCTGCTCTTTATCTTGTAAACTAACTTCTTTAGCTTTACTGCAGCAGACGAGACCAAAAACCTCCGTATAAAGCATTACAGGAATTTCATTGCATACTTACTTTTAAAACTCACGGTTTTTATTCCGAAAAAAATTGGAGGAGCGGAAGGTGAAAGCAGAAGGTAAATAAAGAGTTTAAAGCGAAGACTGTGTTTTTAATCAAACTAAGATGTTTGGCGCCACTCCCTATTGCAGCACTTTGACAGAGCTGCGCATGCGCAGTCCGCTCAACCTCAGCATTGCACTTTTTACTGTTGCCAACTTCGCAGTAAGGAAAGTAGCTATTGGCTGTCCAGCTAAATGACGTCAAAGTCTCGTTTGCTTAATATCTGGGCTATTTTAAGTAAAATCTAAATTATATATATATATATATACAATTAATATTTCAGTGCAAATTGTTCCAACGGCAAGATGGCGATGAGATCTATCAGTCTGGAAAGGGTTCTAAAGCCATTTCCAAAGCTTTGGCAATTTAGCGAACCACAGTGCGAGCCATTATCCACAAATGGCAAATGGACACGGGGAGGACATGGAAACTCCACCTAGATCGGGATTTGATCCGGGAACCCCCAGCGCCGAGAGGCGATTGAGCAGACGGCATCATGCAGATTAAACACACAAACAGGACAGAACGTTTTTTTTTCATAATTGGATTTATTTTTTGGTCTTTCTTCGAAGTACAAAACCGAACGGAAAAGACACAAACATTACAAAACATTCTTTAAACCAAGGCGACATGAGCGATACGAGTTAAAAAGGCAAAGAAATTCAGTCAGTAATGGTGCAAGTCTGAGGTAACAAGCAACAGGCCTAGAAGTGTTTGGGTTCTTAACCAAATGACTTCAATAAGTTACGTCCTTCTCAGTAGTGTTATTCAACATCAGCACATTGGCCATATGAATCCATTCCACTAAGTTTGGGGGGTGGGGGTGGGGTGATCGGGGGCATTTGGTAAGCGAGGATCTGACAGTTGCGCTCATACACGAACCCAGGAATCAGCAGGCATGCTCTCAGCACCAATACACCCACCGGCTCGTTCACCAGCTCGTCCATACGAGTGTGCGTACGTGTGCAACGTTCACCTGCAGAGACGTGCACAGGGAACGACCCTAAAAAGATACAAATTCAAACCGTCGACATCAAAATGTCGTTCGAACAAAAACACAATCCTTACAAAATGTTCGCTGACACAAATCCGGCCTTCATAATGCATCCATAACACACTTATTAAGCTTTACAAAGTACCTGTACATAACCACACTTACCATACACGCCATAACACAAAGTGACATAATGCATTATAAATGATCTATTATAACTCTTCGTTAACTTATTATACAGACCGGTGACCGGCTTTTCTGGAAAATGCCTTTATAAGTGCTCATTACCGTTTATAAAAGCTTATAAGTGTTGTCATTAATGACCTCTGTGAAAGAAACTGCATTCATAGTAGTACATAATGCCTTATAAAAGCTTATAAATGCCCTTTACGGACTTTAAGAATGTCTAAACAGCCAAAGGATAGTAAAGCCTTATGTCAAGATGTTATAACACTTTATGACTATGCTTACATTAACAAAGGCTTCTGACATGTTATGAAGCAGGATGAATACTTTATAAAACATTATGAATGCACTTATAACGCATTAGAAACGACCAAGGTCATTTATGCCTGTAAAGACAGCTTATAAGCTTTTATAAACACTTATGAGCTCTAATAAAGTCCTTTTCAGGCATTAAACACAAAGGTTATAAGGCTTCATGTCACTCATCTCTATAATAAATTGATGAACAGTTCCAATTTATTATTCATAATGCATTATGTCACTTTGTGTTCTAAAGCCTTATGTCAGATTGTTATAACAAGTCATGACTATGATTATGAACATTTATGTACATTAATAAAGGCTTTCGATACATTATCATGTGTTATAAACAATTTATAAAGCTTTATGAATGCTGGATTCATAGAAAGTATTACCGATTTGTAAGTGCATTCATAAAGCTTTATGTAGCATTTATAATGTTTAACAACATTAAGCCTTTGATAATGTACATAGATGTTCATAATCATAATTAAATATACTTCTAACAATCTGACATAAGGCTTTACAATCCAAAGTGTCATAATGCATTATAATCTTTGGATGTTTACACATTCTTATATCAAATAAGATGAGGTCACTTAAAGTCTTTAAAGCGCATTCATAAGCTTTCATAAGGCATTATGTACTACTATGCACGGCTGTAGAGGTTATAAATGACAACAATGCTTATAAAATGCATTATAAGACCCTACGACACCTATCCTTAAACTAAGTAAATGAACAGTTAAAACCTGTCATTTATAATGCCTTATGTCACTGTGTTATAACGCCATATTGACGAGTGTGGTTATGAACATTTATGTAACAAAGGCTTGTTAAAAGAGTTATGAAGCATTGTCAATACTTTATAAAGCGTTATGAATGTGTTTATAACACATTATAAATACCGGATTCATAGAAAGTCTTTATAACTATATAGACACTGCCTTTGAGGAATGATGTTGCGTTATTGATCTCCAACCTTTTCCATGAGACAGCCCACAAAAACAGCCCGCCTCACATTCCCATAAATCCCAAATCCCTTTGCATCGGTGTACTTAATATATACATGCAGGATCCAAACCGGCGCCATTTTGTTACATTTTTTGACCCCTTTTAAGAGCTAAATGCTAAAGATATTGCAAGACGGTCCACAAAACACAAGTGTGCGTGATGAGCCGAGACTCGGGACGACGAGAACACGAGTGATGCTAACAAACTGCAGGCAGGCCGATGTTCCCCTTCCATCCGGATTCACATTATGCTTAAAACGGAAGAACGACCGGCGGGAAACACGCGTGGCATCGGACCCGCCCTTCGCTGTAAATACTGGACTTTGAGGATGCATATCTACCATCTTCTGCTCCTGCGGGGGGGAGGGGGGCAGAAGGACAAGCTCTTAGAAACGTAGCGCTGACATGTGGTGGGTTCTTGATAGAAAGGAAGCGTATGTGTGCAACGGTCATCTGCAGCAAAAACACAAGGAACGACCCGCCGTCAGAACCTGGAGGCACATAGAACTGAGGCACGCCATTACAAAGACATTCCACACGTCTACAGTCACATGGTTCAAACCAATCAAATGCTAACACGGTCTATGAAACCGGTATTCATAATGCATTATAAGCGCATTCATAATGCCTTGGTGATGTACATAGATGTTCACTAGCGGTACCCGCTACGCGTCGCTGCGGCTCCTCTGGTTCAATTTAAAAGAAAGAAAAGAGAAAGTGTACGTTTCTGATCCGTTAAACGTAAGAACAACGTGGAAGTTACAAGCCAGTTGTTTTTGAACTCTACTTGTGCACCAATCACTATACGTCAAGCGCCTCACCTCATGCCCTGTACTCTACCCACACGCCAATCGCTAGAGTGGGGCCCATATTTTGAAGTGGGTCCCTGGTGGGCCCCGTGTGAATTTTTGATATGTGTATGAGTGTAGAGGTCGTCCTGTACACCTCTGCCAAATTTGAAGTCTGTGAGGTGAGTGGAAGGGTCCAATTTAATCAGGGCCCGTGTTTCAGATTGGGTCCCCTGGTGGGATTTTTTTGGGGAATTTTTGATCTCTTTATGAGTGTAGAGGTCGTCCTGTACACCTCTGCCAAATTTGAAGTATGTAATGTGCGTGGAAATGTCCAATTAAAGCAGGACCCGGATCAGGTCCCCTGTGGGAATGTTTTATCTCTGGAATGTAGAAACAATCCTGGACATCTCTGCCAGATTTGAAGTCTGGGAGATGTGTGGAAGTGACCAATTAGAGTAGGACCCATATTTTGAATTGGGTCCCCTGGGAATGTTTGATATCTCTATGAATGTAGAGGTTCTCCTATATGTGGAAGTGGAAGTGCCCAATTTAATCAGGGCCCGTGTTTCAGATTGGGTCCCCTGGTGGGATTTTGAAAGTGAAAACTGCTTAGTTGTTCCAAGTGCATTGTGGGGAATGACAGGGCCAAGTTTCTATCTTGTAGGTAGTCGGGAAGTGGGAGAGTTAGTGATGAGTGAGTGAGAGAGTGAGTGAGTGAGGGCTTTATGAGTGTGGTTATGTACATCTATGGACATTAACAAAGGCTTATTATAAGTGTTAATAATGCATTATGAATACTGGATTTATGTAAAGTCTTTGTAAAAGCGGTGCTGACGTGGTGGGTTCTTGATATTAAGAAACAGTTGGATACTCACAGTGCTATCGGTTCACCACTGAGGGGGCACGTAGCTGTAGGTTGGTGTCCCAGTGGGTCGATATGTGGGCACTGTAACGGGGTGGGGGGCTACCGGAGTCGGAGAGTGGGTCGTTAACAAAGTCCCTTTAGAGTGGAAACAGCAACCACACATGAGGAATAAAAAAAAAAAAAACATAAGAGTTGTTATCTCATGCTCAAGAGGTAATGAAGTCATGCTCACCAGTTGCTATCTCATGCTCAAGGGTTATAATCTCATGCTCACGAGTTGTTATCTCACGCATTGCGATCTCGCGCTCACCAATTGCTATCTCATGCTGAAGAGTTGCTATCTCATGCTCACGAGTTATCATCACATGCTCAAGCGATATTATGTTACGCTTACAGGATATTATCTCAAGCTCAAGGGTTATTATCTCATGTTCACGAGTTGTAATCTCAAGCCCACAAATTGTTAATTCCACTTACCCGCTGACATAGCCATGGTGGTGCCCGCTACCATGCCCATGGCCACTCCATTATGACGAGGGGGGGCGATGGGAGGGGCGTATATAGCTGCCGGCATGCCGTTGGGCTGCACCACCGTGGTGTGATGAATGACGTGGGGGGGCGCGGCGTACAGCGGCTGGGTGTAGTAAGTGCCCTGCTGCTGCAGAGACAAGACGAGATCAGAAACACGCGGCAAGAGAACGCCAACAACGCGAACAACGCGCCCGAGCGCCGCAGCACCAACCGACCTGAGCGTACGGGTTCTGCTGGGGGTAGGAACTCCGCACGGGGTACACAGCGGCGGGGTACGGGTTCGGGGAAGAGGAGTACGGCGGCACGGCGCCCGTGGTTGGAGAGCAGGACATTTTGAAGGGTGTCCCCTGCGCGTAACCTGGAGGTTCAAAAACAGAGGGAGAGCAGAAATGAGATCAAAAGTTTACCATCGCCTGCAAATTTCTCCAAAACACAATGTCATGCAATTTACAAACAACATTGTCCATTTCACAATGAATGTAAATACACATTGTGTATTAAAGCCAATTTTTGTGGCTTATTCCGCATACAGTTGTATTATCAGCAGTTATTAGTCCTCGGCCTAAATCTCCAGGTTTGGTCGCCAATCCAAGTTATGGACGTTGTTGGGCTGATTGGTGGCTCAATTGTGACGCACGGCTGTAAAATGTTACACTAACAAGTGAGCACAGTATTCTGGGTAAGTTCAGTATCTGAAGCATCAGTTGTTGGTTTGCTTACAGACTCAAAATGGCCTGAAAGAAACAAGTTTCTTTGGCGAGCCGTCAGTCCGTTGTTGTGTTAAGGACGGAAGGCGGCTCAATGCCAGATATCACCAAGAAACTGAAAATATGAAGAGTGACACACAATGGCTCTAACAAGGACAGCAAAAGGAGTGGGAGGCCCCGATGCACAACTGTGCAAGAAGATAAATATCTTAGAGTGTGCAGTTTGAGAGAAAGACGCCCCACAGGCCGTCAACCGACAGCTGCAGTAAATGGAACCCGTCAAACACCAGCGTTAACATCGACGGTCAAGAGACGACTTTAGGAACATGGACTTACATTTACATTTAGTTATTTAGCAGATGCTTTTTATTCAAAGCGACTAACAGGTATCCCGACTTGGTTGGGGTCAGAATGCAGGGTTGGTGCAGCACCCTGGAGCAATGAGGGTTAAGGGTCTTGCTCAAGGACCCACATTGGTCACTTCAGTGGACCTGGGATTTGAATCCACAACCTTCTGATTGATAGTCCAACACCCTAACCACTGAGTACCACTCCCTCAACCACTGAGCTAGCACTCCCTCAACCACTGAGCTAGCACTCTCTGTGGGAGCGCCTGTGGGGCATCTTTCTCTCAAACTGCACACTCTAAGATATTTATCTTCTTGCACAGTTGTGCATTGGGGCCTTCCACTCCTTTTCCTGCCCTTGTTAGAGCCAGTGTGTGTGTGTCACTCATCAAATGGAGTAGTATATCTGGCATTGAGTAGCCGTCCTTCCCTAACACAACTATGGACTGATGGCTCTCTAAAGAAAGTGGTTTCATGGCGTCCATACCAGGAGATATAGTAGAAAACTGAGAACTGCTGATAATAGGGCTATATACAAAAGTTTGGACACACCTTCTCATTCAATGCGACTATTTATATTGTAGACTCTCATTGAAGGCATTAAAACTAGGAATGAACACATGAAGAGGTACATACTTAACAAAAGATGAAATAACTAAAAACATTTTTTATATTCTAGTGTCTTCAAAACTGCCACCTTTGTTCTGATTATTGCTTTGCACACTGTTGGCATTCTCTCAATGAGCTTCACGAGGTAGTCACCTGAAATGGTGCCCATAAGGGTTCATTAGTATAATTAATTAGAATGGCAACAGTGTGCAAAGCAGTAATCAGAACAAAGGTGGCTATTTTGAAGACACTGGAATATAAAACGTTTTCATAACTCCTCATGTGTTCATTCCTAGTTTTAATGCCTTCACTGAGAATCTACAGTGTAAATAATCGCATTAAACGACCAGGTGTGTCCAAACTTTTGGCCTGCACTGTATACTTATATTGATATAAATCCACAAACCCAAAATTCTGCTCGGCCGTTGGATTTCCTGCATCTCTCTGCCAGTACAGACACCCCCACCGTGACTTCTGCTAACGGCTCGTCGGCGGTACGCATAAGCAGCACCTGTAGAACCCGCCCCTCATAAATATGCGCATCGAAGCTTGAGCGCCAGGCTGGAAACATGGTGGGTTTCCGCTGAATCAGAGTCTTTCCTCGCTCTAGCAAGACATAAAAAAAGCACTCGTATATTAAACGAGTAAAGAGACGGCATTAGGAAAAGGTGCACACTCGTTTACCTGTGTCCAGTGACTCTTTAACCTTGACCGCGCAGAAAGGTGCCTCAGACACTGGGGAAAGGGCCCCCAGGTCATAGGCATTGAACATTATGCGCAAAAACGGGGCCATGGTCATCACTCAACGTTGACCTGCAACAAAAAATAAAAGTGCACAATAAAGTTTTAATACCTTGAAAGTTTAAGTCCCGATCTGGGTGGGTTCCATTTTTCTCCAGGTTCCAAATATGTATTCAAGGTGAATTGGCTGGACTAAAATGCCACTATTTGCCCAAATTGCCCCCGGATAATAAATGTGAGCCCATGTACCCGGAGCAGTGCCGTTCACAGTGCCCGGTTCTTTGCCCATGGGCACTTTAGACAGTGTACTTGGTGGGACCTGGATTCAAACCGGGGACCTTCAGGTCACAAGGATGAGAAGGTCTGGCTCTCAGTCTCCGCTCCAATTTGTCCTAAAGATCATCTATGGGGTCAGGACTCTGTGCAGGTCAGTCAAGTTCACACCAGACTCTGTCCTCCATGTCTTCATGGACGTTGCTTGGTACACTGGTGCACCGTCATGTTGGAAGAGGAAGGGGCCGCTCCAAACTGTCCCCACGAGTTGGGAGCATGAAATGGTCCAGAATGTCTTGGTATGCTGAAGCATTCAGAGTTCCTAGTGGTTAGCACGTTCGCCTCTCAGCGCTGGGGATTTCTGGTTTAAACCCCAATCTGGGTGGAGTTTCCATGTCCTCCCCATGTCTGCGTGGGTTTCCTCCAACAGTCCAAAAACATGGATTCAAGGTGCCCTAAAATTGCCACAGTGTGCCCCCAGCGATAGATTGGCACCCTGTCCTGGGTGTATCTGCCCAGCGAACCGAGATGTTCTCGCCTGGATGGACATGGGGAACCCCCTGCGACCCTCATAAAGGATTAAGCGGAAGATGATTATCAGATAATATTCGTAATAATCGTGATTATTTCTCAGACGATAATCGTACCATCCAAATCCATAATCATCTCTAATGCAGTCATGGGGCAAAAATTTGCATAATACAAAATTGAAAATTAGGCATTTAAAGATACCAAGCAAGATTTACAAAAAGCCGATAAGCAAAATTTATCTCCATCTGGAAAATATTCAAATGTTTTTTTTATATAGAGTTCAAACTGATACAGGTTCGGGTAGATAAATCGTTTATAAATGTCCTTTGTAAGTTTACCATAAAGAGTTAAAGGGACTTTAAGTGTCTTTTCAGCTTGTGCCTGGTTTTCCAAACATTTCGGGTCAGTTGTGATGCGTTCATGTCACAGTGTTCCTCACATACGATCACTGAAGGGACCCCTAATGGTTATCGTATGTCATGATCACCTGGGAGAACAGCGGTCAGCCTTTGTGCTCAGCGATGAACCTGGTGTTAACATCCTGCGTATGGGTATTGGTATTCACAGTTGCGAAAAAAAATATGTAAACCCCTTGCAATTACTTGGATTTGTGCATAAATTGGTCATTAAATCTAAGTCACATCAGAAACACAGTCTGCTTAAACTATTCATCCATCCATCATCTTTCACTTATTCTTCCACTAGGGTCGTGGTACGGTTCCCCATACCCATCCGGGGGAGAACGTTTCAGGCGCTGGGCAGATACACCCCGGACAGGGCGCCGGGTAACACTCACTTACACAGCCCCACACACACACACACACACACACTATATGGGGCGTTTTTAGAGCATTCAATTTACCTTGAATCCATGTTTTTGGATTGTGGGAGGAAACCGGAGAACCCGTAGAACCTGGAGAAAACCCATGCGGACACGGGGAGGACATGGAAACCCAGATCGGTATTTGAACCGGAAATCCCCAGCGCTGAAAGGCGAACGTGCTGACCCAAAAAAGAGATATGATGTACAAATAATAGCGGAGCTTAAAGATTGTAATTGATAAACGTTTTTGTCGAGTGACCGTACGGTTTAGACCAGTGGTTCTCAACCTTTCTAATGCCGTGACCCCACAATACAGTTCCTCATGTTGCGGTGACCCCAAACCAA
>JAOUQT010042695.1:0-11057 GCA_025769995.1 Xyliphius kryptos
ATGGATGGATGGATGGATGGATGGATGGATGGATGGATGGAAGAATGGGTGGGTAGATAAATGGATGGATGGAAATTAATGAATAGATGGAAAGATGATACACTGATATCTGACTCCAATCTGGCTGCTTATATATATATATACAAGGCCAAGAATCTTTTATTATAAACAGGTCTATAATATAAAAATATTGTCAGATAAATCCTTTAATACATTTTTGGTGAGAAGAATAAACATGAACAGTTCGCTTATGTTTATTTGTACATTTTGACATTTTAATGTCCTCATCTTTCTTCCATAAAATAGAGAGCAATATTTGTCCTCTGTACTATAAATGCATTATAGCCAGGATCAGCAATTTCAGGTATGTCCTGTCAGTTAATTAAAAAGCAATATGAGCTATTTTAAACGTACATGCTAGCTTTACTGATTTTGACATGCTGCAGTGCTGAATCAGTGTTCAGAACACCTGCTACCCCAAACCCACTCTCTGCTCAAGGAGAAAATTCTGTGAGCACTCATATGGTGAATTTGCTGTTTCTTTTAAATTCTGCTGAGTTGTAGGGAAAGGGCTCTTGGACCAGAGACAAAAATACCAGCTTTGTATGTGGGTGAGATAATTATTATATATTGTCCCATAGCCTCCAGCCCTGAAGAAATTAATTTGTCTGATAAAATCAAAGCGATAAAAAGACAAATGCTAAGGGAAAGGACAACTGAGCAGGACTTGATCTAACAATCTCTCCTAAACTTCTCTCAAATATGATTTTATCCCTTCCATGTATCTTGGGAAAAATCTTCTGTTTCTTATTCACCGCTACATTCTCTCTCACTTTGCCGCCTTTATGTTTTCTTTTTGCTTCTTTTATTTTCCAATCTCATTTAGATTTTAGTAAAATACAATTCAATAATAATGTTTTTGAAATCAGAATCCTGACATTATTAATCAATCATACATTTAGTTATATATTTAATCCAGTGATGAATTCTGGACAATAATATGATTCTAACTTTGTGAGAAAGCCCTTTTCTGTTCCTTCATGAATGTGCATCGGTGCACAGATCCATAAAATCATGGTTGGGTGAATCTGGTGTGAAAGAACTCGACTGGCCCACACAGCAACCTTTAGGATGGACTTAAATGGAGATTGTAAGCCTGGTTATTACTAGCCAAACTCACAAAAGCACATCTGGATTAATTAACAAAAATTTTTGATACATCCGCATCTTAGCGCTGAGGACAGAACAGGGTGCCAATCTTTTGCCGGGCACACACATTCACACAGATACACAAAGACTAAATGGGGAAATTTAGCCAACTTAGTACCTTTGGCTAATTAATAGTTTTGTGTGTATACATGTAATAAACTGTTCACAGACACTCACAAACAATATGGGGGTCAATTTACACAGGGGGGATTTAGAGCACTCATTTTACCTAGAATCCATGTTTTTGAACTTTCAGAGGGAATCAGAGAAACTGGAGGGAACCTATGCAAACATGGGGAGAACATGGAAACCCATATTGGGATTCAAACCTCGATCCCCAGCACTGAAAGGTAAATACGCTAAACACTGGGACACCATGCTGGCCCATTTCAACTTCTGTTTTTACCATAAGAATAAAAATTCTACAGGTTTTTTTTAGTTCCTACAGTTGTCTAACGAGCTAATGAGCACCAAGAGTCCATCAAGACACAAAAAATCACAGTTGGGTGTGAAGGAATTCAACTAGACCACACAGCACCACCTAAGCATACCTGTCCAATAAAATGTCACTTAAATAGCCTATAGAAATGTTTTAACTCATTATTAAAAAAATTAAAAAAAGCGGAGTTGTCCGAGTTTTTCATTCATTCATTCATTCATTCATTCATTCATTCATTATCTTCCGCTTATTCCTTTAGGAGGGTCGCGGGGGAGTTCCTCATGCCCATCCAGGGGAGAACATCTCGGGCAGATACACCCAGGACAGGGCGCCAATCCATTGCTGGGTACACACTCACACACACAGCCACACACACACATACACACACCATACAGGGCAATTTAGAGCATTCACTTTACCTTGAATCCATGTTTTTGCCATGTGGGAGGAAACCGGAGAACCCAGAGGGATGAGTTTTTACTTATGTAAATATTTTCTTGTGAATCTTGTGATTTATATGCATTACAACTTCCATCCATCCGTTGTGGAGTGACTCTGTCAACTTCCGACTTTACCATAAGAATAAAAAGTCTCTGGTAGTTGCTACAGCTGTCTAATAAACAAGACATAATTAACTACCAGGAAACTAATCAGAGGGGTTATACAGTCCTACTGCATTTTGCGTAATTATCTTTTTATCTGTTTTAGACCCTCCTGTCATGTTTACTGGCCAAATTCCATCGGCCCTAAATGAAAGTTTTTACAAAAGGTAGCCGCTTGATTTTCTTGGTCCTTAAATGTAAAGGCTTTGTTCTGGCTGAACAGATTATGTAGACTTGCAATACTGCAAAAAAACAGCTCGAAGAAAACTGCTCATCAAGCTTAGATTTTTTTTTGTTTAACTCCTAATAAGGTCTAGGTTTTTGTTCCAGTTTCATAAAAGTTTGGCAAGTTGAGCAAAGATGATTTTTTCTGCAGTCCCATTTGGTCATCTTTACCTGGACTGTACTGTATCTCCATTATATAGCAGGTTTATACGACACCATCACCTCCTATTCTGTTTGTGTGTGAGTGTGATAAGCTGAATTAATGTTATGCTGGCTGCGCGAGGCAATTCCCGAAAATTGACAGCGGTTAATCTTTAAAAGCAGAATGGTGTGACTACTGTGTGAGCCACATACAATATCTCATTATTAATTCAAATAAAGGCAGTTAATCCTGACGATCGTCTGCTCTCCCTTAAGACTTACAGACAAGTGGGATCTGACGAAGACAATCACATTTCCTTTTGTTACTGACAGCAATAATTCAATTAAAACCTTATCAAACTCGCTTATGTGGGCTCTATTTTAAAACTGTCTAGACGTTGCTTTTGTGCTGAAGGACAGGGAAACTTTTTTTCTAATAAAATTTAATGTCACTCAAAGTTCTTCAGGCTACTGTCCTCATTTCTCTTAGACCTTTTAAGAGAATATGATCTTTTATTGCTGCCTATGTCACTGAATTGTGCTACTAATTGACTTGGAAACACACACACAAACAAACATTTAATAATCTTCATACATTATCCTTAATCCTTTCTTTTCAGTAGTTCATTGAGATTGTAGGAGTAATATACTAAAGACAGGGACAATAATGAAGCTTGATTTTCTCTGAGCTCTAAGGCTCTGCAAAGGTCACCAAGGCTCTAGAGAGTCTGACTATTGGGCCATGATATTGATAGCACTGCCGGTTAGTAATTTACATCCTGTTTTAATACATTATTCAGAAAACAGACTATTTATTAGTCATGGCCCATGAAGCCTCACTGTAAGGAAAGTGTTTTGTAGGAATAAAAAAAAATTCACTAAATTCTGTTCGCTAAAGTATACTGTCAAGGGGAGAATGTTTCGATACACCCAGGACAGGGCGCCAATCCATCATTGGACACAGACTCATTGGACTGTGGGAGGAAACCAGAGAACCCGGAGAAAACCCACACTGACACTGAGAGGACTCCACCCAGATTGGGATTCGAACCTGCTAACCACTACAACACTATGATGTAAATATTGCTTCTATCATATTTAGCAAATTATTATCTGCCCAGTGTCAGAGACGTTCTCTCCTGGATCAGCATGGGGTTGTGGTTTGGTAGCTGAGTGGTAAGGGTTTGAGCTAACAATCTAAAGGTTGAGGGTTCAAATCCTAGATCCACTGAATTTACCAATGTGGGTCCTTGAACAAGACCCTTAACCCTCTTTGCTCCAGGGATTCTGTATGTGACCCTGTGTTCTGACCCCAGATATTAAGAGTTACACTTGTAAGTCGCTTTGGATAAAAAAAGTCTGCTAAATGACCAAATGTAAATCTAATGTAAATGTAACCCCCCTGTGACCCTGGTGAAGGATTAGGTGAAAGATAGTAAATTAATGAATTTTTGTCCATGGTGGTACTGTCTCATGTGGTCGGTTTCATTATTCCCACATATTTTACCAGCATGCCATCCATCATCTTCCACTTAATCCTCTACGAGGGTCGCGGGGGGTTACCCATACCCATCCAAGGGAAACCGTTTCAGTCGCTGGGCAGGACAGGGCTCCAGGTTATCACTGGGCACACAATCACACACACACACACACTTTATAGGAGCAATTTAGAGAACCCAGAGGAAACACACACAGACATGGGGAAAACATGGAAACTCCACTCAAACTGGGTTTTGAATCTGGATTCATATGGAGGAATGCTACCAGCATACAATTCTTCATAACACAATTAGCATAGTTTTGGAGTGTGAGAGCAAGGTCCACACAAAAAGGACCATGTCCACCCTTGCTAAAAGTCACACCCAAGAACATCTTGCTATGCTGTAGGTAGGACCACCTGTCCCACTGTGCCTTTTTCAAATTTTGCCAAAAACATCAAGCCTGCTGACAAATCAGTTCTGAGTGGCAAGTAAACAAATTCCATGTAGTGTATTTTAATCATGAAGATGGTATCAGTTGTGAAACTATAATAATGAATCTGCAAAGAAAACGAAAGCCAAAGCATTGAAACATTTTCTACCATAAAAATATTCAGATATTGTTTAGCCCTGTTGTGTGACTAGGTGTAATACTATTTGTGAATCAATTATCAGTGAGTGTTTGCCCGGTAGAACAAACACTCTGTTTCCTCATTTAATGCATGCAAATGCAAAGGAGGTGATGCACAATAAATGTGTACTTGATGTTAAGACACAATCTACACAGTGTATTCATTATTTAACCATGAAAACATAATACCCAAAAGCCTTTCAAACAATGATAAATTTCAAATTTAAAGTTTAGCCTTGCTATCTTTATTTTTGTTCAATTAATATTAAAATATTAAAATATTAAAATTAAAATATTACGTTTGTTATCTCCATGTGGAAAATATGTAAATACTTCATATACTGATATTCTTCGCTGAATATATGTATTGGAGAAACCAAAACATAAATAATTAAATGGCCAATTACTTTTGTATGCATCATATTTTATGTATATTTCTCCTGAATGTTAAAGTCTGTAAATAAATAATAACTCCACATTAAAAGTTTTTAACACATTTATTAGGAAAATAAATAAAACATGGAATTTCAGCCTTGCTGTTCGAACTTTTGCGTAAGAATGTACAATAAATCAGCACTGGGTATCCCAATCTGGGTGGACTTTCCATGTTCTCTTTGTGTCTGTGTGGGTTTCCTCTGGGTTCTCCGGAGTATTCAAGATAAATTGACTGCTCTAAATTGCCCCTATAGTTTGGGTGTTTGTGTGTGTTTGGGGGGGGGGGGGATAAGGAACCCCCGCAACCCTCATAGAGGAATAAACCGAAGATAATGAATGAATGAATGAATGAATGAATGAATGAATGAATGAATGAATGAATCATGTAGCTAGGACTTTGCTTAACGCTTTTAAACTGTTTCTGTCAGGATCGCTCGGCAATCCCTTCCTGTTTTGTTTATGCTTTTCACTTAATTAACTTATATTATAATTATAGGGTTTCATCCCGTTGTGTTAATTACCTGTTCCTTTTTGTTATTGGTTCCTTTGTTGTCATGTGAAAGGGACTTTCCTTGATTGTTTTGTGTTACACATGTCGGTTCCCTGTGTTTGTAATCCGTGTTTTGGTCGTTCTGATAAAACAGCATTTTCTTCAACCTGGCAACCTGGCTCGTCTCTGCTCGCTTGGTTTCCGGCGCGCATTTGTAGTAGTTTCTTATTTTATTTTAATTATTTTAATAAATTTACATTTTAAAACTTTATGCATTGGACTGTCAGTCACATACAAAGAAGTTGAATTTAACAATAAAGAGAATTAATTAATTAATGATTCCACTTTTGTCATTGTACACATGTAGTTTTTTAACAAAAAATGTAAGAAAAAAAATAAAAGAATAAGTTGCATGGTTTGCATAAGTATTAATAAGTATTAGTAAGTATTTAATCATAAATTAACTAAATTTGTATATACAGTAAATTAAGGTATAACTTAAGTATTAAGGTGTTGCACAGGTTGTATTTTATTCAGTGGTTGTATTTTTACAAACTTTGCACGTTAACCATTTAGTGACTATTAAATAGAAAAATTTATTGGATGTACATTAGTAAATACTCTCCGACCCACAGCGTAGCATACGCTGCATAATTGAGGCCTTTCCCAGTGTAACGTTGCCGGTCCTATTTCTGCCTCACCACCATAAACTCCAGAAGTATTTACACAGACCATTTATTTTTGAGCAGACTGTATAGCTATGCTTCTGTGACTAAAAACAATAGATAGTATGTTTTTTCGAAGGTATCCCAATGTTGACAAACAAAGGTTCATGAGCAACATTTTCGTCAATGACATTTTTCCAAAAATATGCAACTGATAGACAAGTTATCTGATGCAGGTATTTGTATAACATTGAAGGAAATGTTGTTTTATGTGAAGTGGCCACCATGTTAGAAAACAAATGAAAAAAAGAAGGGCGGGGGGGGTATTCCATGATTTGACTACTTAATCTTTTAGATAATCACATGTAGTTAAAACTGTTCCGCTCTTTCCTGGGAAACTATAGCCACTGAAAAAATTAATGTAGTTATTTTCCCAATGGAATAATTAATGGGTGATTAATTTCCGATGCAGTATTCCTGCCTTGCATCTGTCTTTATTCCATAATCACACCTGGTAGCCAGGTGGACCTAGTCCCATATACTGTCAGGTAGGATTTAGCACTCACTGGCCACTTTTGTACATACACCATGTTTTTGGACTGTGGGAGGAGAGCCTGGAAGAACCCGGGGGGAAGGGGAGAATATTTCCAGCGCTGGGGGACAGGGCGCCAATCTATCGCTGGGCACACTTACTTACACAGCCACACACACAAACACACATTATAAGGGGCAATTCAGTTTACCTTGAATTCATGTTTCAGACACGGGAGACATGGGACATGGGAGAACATGATCGGGATTGAACTAGAAATCCCCAGCGCTGAAAGGTGAACTTTCTGTTCTGTTCACCTTCAATGTGTCATGAGTATGTTTCAAACACATCATCAAGTATTCATGGCTCAGTACTCTGACCAGTTCCCTTTTCATTGTAGTTACTCATGTCACTCCATTGGTTATCTCTCTTCATTAGCTGCTTACATTCAGTACAAGGCAGTGACTGGCCTACAGTACAATCTCTGATTCTGCCTCTCTAACCTTCAATCCATCTTACATTGACACATTGTTCTGATCTGTCCTCTTTCAAGACCAAACTAAAAGCTTTTCTATTTTTATGGCAGAGTTGCTATTTTTGTACATGATTGTAAAGTGTCCTTGGGTTCTAGAAAGGGGCTATATAAATTGAACTTATTAATATTATTATTATTATTATTACAAAAATAAACTCCATCTCACTGTCCATAAGGGAAGAGTCCCTTCTAATGATCAGGTTTAATGATCTGGTTTCTACTAAACTACGGATTTGTGTTCTTCTCTCATTTGTAAGACAATTTGTAATAAAGTGCTAAATGACCAAATGCAAATGTAGTTTTTCCCACACAAACCACATGATTTGGTCAGGTGAAGAATTGTATTTCTCAAAAGTACTAGATCTCTAGAATTATAACATGATCCGTTTTTAAAGATATAAAGAAATAAAGCGTCTGGCTTTCTAACTCTGGACTTTTTTCACGTTTTTTTGTAGACGTAATGGTTTATACCGCTTTAATTTGTAAGAATTTGAATTTAACAAACTGTAAAAAAGAAATAATAAAAATGGATCGAGAAGATGCTCTCCTGTGATTTTTTTTCATACTTCTGTTGTCATTTCTTGCTTTCTGTAAATAATGACAACCTGCTTTCTAATTATCTAAAAATATTCACTTTTTTTGTCAGCTGTTATCTGAGTTAGCTGTATAATTCAGTGTTGGCATTTAAATTACCCAGTCAGCAATATTGCATCACTGATTTCACAGTGACATGAAACAGATGAACATCAAGGACAGCCTTAATTATTTCATCTGTGCTGAGTGACTACCTTTACAGAAAAAAAAGAAAATTCTTCCAGCTTTATCACAAAGATAGACTTTCTCCTACCTCTCCTATGATGTTAAAAGATCATAGCAGTATTATCAGTTTCATAAAGATCACATTACAAATAAAAAAATGAAAATTATCATAACACATCCTGCTTCATTTTTAAATTTATGGATATTTATTCATTTTTTATCTTCTGTCATGACACACCACCCTGAAGCAATGAGGGTTAAGGGTCTTGTCAAGGACCCACATTGGTAACATCAGAGGACCAGGGATGTGAACATACAACCATCAGATTGATATCTCCTCTTCCTAACCACTTAAGCTATCACACCTATTTTTGCACATGCATTGTAGTAAGAGTACAATCACCTCCATAAAGTATGGTTTGGGTTGTAGGTTCCTGTGCTCTTTTGGGGTTTAATGTTGAAAATAATTACTTAAGTAAATGTAAAAGTTTTTTCTTTTACCCATGTAGAAGAATAAAATGACATGCATAAACTACCTAAATGTACTTAAAGTAAAAATGTATTAAAAATGCTAATTAACCAACTAATTAATAATTAAATTTTCAACAGAGCATCCTTTCATTTAAATCAAATGTGCACAAGCACCATCAGATGAACACATGCAGTAAACTGCTTCTTATTTTAAAAGCCTCTAATCCAAAACCTAGTGAATATCCGATATATTTGTATATTAATATGTACTGATGTACTATTTAAATATTCTTATGCACAAAACAATTAACCAGCACAGTAGTTGAATAATAACAGTCAGTGTATTGATCATCAATATTAAACAATACAATACTGGACTCATATATAGTTTGCGAAAACTCAGCTGCATGCTGGGAGTAGTTTCACCGTCTATGATAATGCTCTTCAGTAGAGAACACCATTAAAAAGTCACCTGATTAATATTAAATGCATAAATTGTTCAAATTGTTCTCCTTTCCGTGAGCCTTATATTTGAACAATAATTAGCAAAAGTTGAAACTCAACAAGAGTTATGCTTAGAACTCAGAACTACTGATTTATTTAAGCAGCTGTACGTATAAAAGTACACTATGGCAGCAGATTTCAACATGGAAGAACAATCAAGGCAGAAAGCCAGCCAAAAAATTGCAACAAATAAAATGTATTAAATATGAAATTAACCTAAAATGCAAAACAGCTCACTTAATTTAAAATGCTTTTTTATTTTTTCCCCCTTAGTTTTCCTGGTCGGTCTATGCCCATCATTCAATAACAACTTCAATCCACTTAAGTAACAAGTAACAAAGAACATTTACTTTCGTATTTGCTACTTCTTGCTATGTGTGGTATGAACTGAAGGATGTGCTTCCCGTAGCTGCTCCCATTCAGTACAAGGTGCTGACTCTGGCTTACAGGACAGATCCAGATCTGTGCCCTCTTACCTTCAATCCATCTTTACTAAATACACTACAACTCGTTCACTGCACTCTGGTGATTCCAGCTGGAATGGTGGAACGACCTTCCCAACACCATCCATGAAGCTGTCACTCAGCATTTTCAAGAAACTTCTCAAAACACACCTCTTCTTCAGACAATAATTAACCAGCCAGATCAAGTAATGCGCAGGGTTGATGGTACTACAGTTAAGCAGTTTTATCCTAAACAACTGACTTGTGTTGTTATCTCATTTGTAAGTTGCTTTGGATAAATGCGTCTGCTAAATGACAAAATTAAATGTAATATGCACATGCCCTGAGCTTCTATATACTTTCTTTTGTTGTGTTTAATTTTAATAACTTTTTTGAACTATTATTTTTACCTCAGGTATGTTGATAATAAATTACCCCAAACTGTAAAAGTATGTGTCTGTGCAAACTTGTTCATCTGTATGTATGCCCACCGCTTTCTGATAGCTAATAGACTTTTGCCCCCTCCTCCCCATGACCCTAATTAGGACAAGTTTATTAGAACATTAATAAACGATTGGGCATGTGACACAAGCCTGTTAAAAAGCATGATGTACACATCTCCCTTTGGATGCTTTTGCAAGCTGGTGCTGTGAAAGGAACTAAGTGTGGAATAAGGCATGCGATGGCAACACTCATTAAATCTGATGAATGTTAGGTTCAAACAGCAGAAGGATGGCCATTACATTTTAAATCTCTGTGTAATTGTGGTAACAACTCACCTGCTGCATCAGCGCACTCTAAATCTGATAAAGATAAAGTGTTGGAACTTTTGCCAGCAGAACTAGAACTTGGTGGTACTGGTAAATATTTAAACACTCTCAATGCCACAGAAGACTTCAATAGTAAATACAATAATGTCTGTGTTATTGTTTAATAATTTAGAAGCAAGCTACTGCAGTGTTGGGTGAATTACATTTTCAAAAGTGCCCTGGAGATGATCTTAGCTTTCAGTCACTTTCTGAACCACTTATCCGAATTAGGGCCACGGGTGTGCTGGATCCATACCCAGAGGTGGCAGAAGTACTGAAGTCCCTTACTTAAGTAAAAGTTGCAAAAAAAAAAAAAAGTTTCACTTGATTAGAAGTAGAAAAGTACTTGCTTTAAGTTCATGTAGGTGCAAGTATTTATTTACAAATCATTTCTAATTACATTTTTTTTGTTCAAATCAAAGTTGCACAAGCAATATAACAAAACTATGCAGTAAGCTGCTTTAGTTTAATATTGTTCTTTATACAAGAATCCTTTACCAAAGCCATGTGAATATCATAAATATTAGTATATAAATAGCCCTGATTTATAAATTGAATATTCATTCATTCATTATCTTCCACTTATTCCTTTATGAGGGTCGCGGGGGGTTACCCATGCCCATCCAGGGGAGAACGTCTCGGGCGCTGGGCAGACACACCCAGGACAGGGCGCCAATCCATCGCTGGGT
>JAOUQT010042703.1:0-11056 GCA_025769995.1 Xyliphius kryptos
CCCAGGCGTTGTAGGGAGATTATACAGGCACGTGGAGGCCACACACACTACTGAGCCTCATTTGAATGTGTCTTGAGTAATTTCCACTGAAGTTGGATCAGCCTGTAATTTGATTTTCCACCTTTTTTTAGTATGATTGAGTTAAGTTTATATTTGATCATTTTTATGTTATTTTGTTCTCAACACATTCCACTGTCTACTAAAAAAAAGATTTTCAACTGAAATATTTTGTTTATTGAGATCTAGGCTGTGCTATTTTAGTGTTCCCTTTTTTTGCACAGTGTATTATATTAGGTATTATTTACAGATTTTATTTCCACATTGCTTTCAAAAAATTTCATCAAAACAGCTTCACAGAAATCAAGGGCATTAGCAATTAATAAACCACAACACAGTATTAACTAAACAGGAATTCAGGACTGACATGGGGTGGACTCCCTGAAATTTCTTTTTGCACCTACTTATGAACTACAGTTAATAGCACTATCACCTATCTCAAGAGTGGCTTACTTGAATCGCTTGAATGGCATGGTTTAGGGTAAAATAAACAAATCCATAGTAAACCTAAAGACATTAATAGATGAACGCAGCATTTTTTATAAACACAACTTCTTCATGAGCAAGCCTTAATTCTGGGCTTGTATCCAAACGGAAATCGTTATTGACTGTTAGACGAAAAATGTCTATTGACTATGATGGAATGTGGGCAAATGGCGGTATCTTGTGCGACTGGAACTTTGTATTGCAGGATAGCAAGTTTGCACCTGCCTGAGTATTTTTACTGTCAACATGTCAATACGCTTTGACACAGCTGACAAAACAAAAAACACTATATGTACAAAAAAATATTAAAACTAAAAACTTTTTTAATTAGACTCATTGCCACAAATGTGAAACTAATCAAGTACAATTTTTTTATTTATTTAACCTTAATTTTACCAAGATAAAATTCGTACAGATTACAAATGTCTTTTGAAAGAGTATTCTGTGTACTTAGCCAGGCAGTCTGAAAAATTGTACAATTCCAACCTTGTAGAGAATGCCTTTTACATTTCATGGAACATATAAGAGCAATTTAAATCTGTACAAGTCATTGATTGTGTAGTTTAATTTTAGACATATAACAGTTAACTGAGTGTGTCTTAAGCAGAGAGGTTACACCACATTTGAGATGTTATGTAGGTTTGCAGGCTGTAATTAACTAATATGGGTTTCTTACGTTAAGCCTGTTTGTGCCTTTGCAAAGTTCAGTTTTTATATATCTGATCCAGGTACTTACAAGGCCACTTAAATATTTAGATACATTTAAATACTACAAGGCCATGTGTGGCAATCATGGTCATAAAACTAGTCCTGATTCACATTTAGGAGTTTAACTGGTAACTGGTCATAAACACGGATTATAAAAGGAACTTCCACCAATGGCTTTGAAAGTAAGGAAAGGTTAAAAATAATGTAGAATTTCACCACCTCTGGTTCATTATTCTGCTTTTTTTTTAAATGGGTGAAGGGAATCTGTGGGAAGAGGAAATCTGTGCATAAAACCACTGATGGAAACCACTGATCAAAGTGCATGTCTGAGCCCCTGAACCGTATTATTTTAGAAACTGTCATGGCACCCTAAATAATATAGCTACTTGGACTTGGACATATAGCACTTTGAAGAATTAATTGTCACTTATCACAAGCCACCACAGAATCAGGAATGCAACCTGAAACTGTTATGCAAAAATGTAGCTAGATATGAATTTTACTTTGTAATGCAGGCGAGGCTGAGGTGACTGGAAACATGCTCTGTGGTCAGACAGGTTCAAAATAGATCCTTAGTGGTTAGCACGTGCACCTCTTAATCTGGGTGGAGTTTTCATATTCTCAGGTGTTCGCCAGGTTGTCTGGTTTCCTCCCACAGTCCAAAAACATGGATTCAAGGTAAATTGGCTGCTCTAAATTTCTCCCCATATAGTGTCTGTGTGTGAGTGAGTGTGTCCTGGCCTGGGTGCATCAGTACCCTGGATGGGCATAGGAAACCTATACATACAAAATTGCTTAACATCGCTACAAATGATATAAACGAAATTAGTTCAAATTGTCTTTATCTTATTTAATAAGAAATCATTTAGGCCAAATCGTTAAAAATATCTGATCTTCATATGTATACAGTAGACTAATGTTAATTTTTTTTTTCTGTCAGGTGTGCTGCTTGATATTCAGCGTCACTTTGACGTGAGTGATAGCGGTGCCGGTTTGCTACAAACAGGTAAGTCTTTTCAAATCCTATAATCACACAGTGCTGCAATAATTGACTAAACATACCCCCCCCCCACACCCACACCACAAATCACACACGCGCTCACACACTTGAGCTTCTTAATTCCAGACAGACTGGCACTACTGCTGTATAAAAGAGCAACTAAGGTCTGTCACTTCATTGAAATCCCTCTCCCCACCCCCCTTCAACACTCATTCCTTTTGTAAGCCATGTTTAAAGTACTAGTTAGTAAATAAGTGTATGGCTTACATATTCGTTTCAAGGATTTCTGCACTGACTCACTGATCTATAAACTTCATATCCAGATAACCTATAAATGCTGATTTGACAGTCTCAGTTCACCCACAATATGCCGTTCTTGTTATTTAAACTGCAATTAAACAGACAAAGACAAGTGGAAATGGTGTGTTAACTCACAGAATTCATTTTGCACATTTAAAAAAATGGCAGAGATACAATAGATGATTGCTAGTATAGCTTTGTTATTACTCTCATAGTATAGAGGATGTTAAACATCATACTACCGAGCTGCATATTAAACCATTGCTTGGGTATCAGGCTGTATACAGCCAGTCTAGCCAGATATATGGTTCAGTCCGCATATTGTGGCTGAGTCATGGCACTGTTTACTGGGTGAGCACAGAAGAAGGTGTTGTGTTGGAAAGGGGATGGGGACCAGTTTTCTTGCAAAATACTGGTACAGTCAGGCCTATTCTGAGGGTTTGGGTAGGGCTTCCTGAGGAATGCTGCCTCAATAAGGCTTTTGTGAGGGAGCTCTGTTATGTGGAAGTCTCACTGGATGGTGGGAGTTGGCAGTCTTCAGTCCAAAGTGTTGGCATATGTACAGACACCTGTGCACTCACAGAAACAGAAAAATCATTTCAAAATAAAAAAGTTATCTTAAGGAAATGGAATCATCTTTTGGCTTATGAATGTGATAGGTACACAGTGGTGCACATTTCGAAAGAGCTCATGTGGTGTTGTTTTTAGCATCGTGGAGATATCACCACCGTTCTTCTATGTTATCATAACCCTTTTAGTAATGTATCATACTCTCGGCTTGTACAATTTTAAAGAGTTTGGAAATGTTTGAGCTGTATACACTATTAATCCTAATGCAGAACCTGACATTACAGATAAAATGTGAAGTATACAGATATACAAAATATAAATTATTGAGGGAAGTAACAAAACAAAATATTCAATAGGTCATCTTCCATTTAATCGTCTACGAGGGTTGTAGGTCCCCATGCCCATCCGGGGCAAATGCACCTAGGACAGGGCGCCAATCTATCACTTGGCGCACACACACACACACACAAACACACACACACACACACACGTGGACACGGAAAGGAACTCCACCCAGACTGGGATTTGAAGCAGGAATCCCAAACGCTGAGAGGCGAACATGCTAACCACAAAGCCACCGTGCCGCCCACAAAATACAATACTTTAATAATACACAGACTGGTCGCCTTAATAAGTAAACTACAATTTACTGTCCTTTTTATTAACTTCACATAGCACATAAATACACATTGTAGTTCTACAATTACCAACTGTAAAACATACCGCTGTGCTTTCATATATAAATCAGTGAGAGTTTGTACTTGTACCCAATTTTAAATACAATGCAATATTTTTTCATTTTATACAGAAGACAAACAACATGTCCTGACAATTAGAGGAAGAATAATTACTCCTGTATTATTTTAATTCAAATTAAACTGCAGGTTGTTCATCATTTTAGGATTTATAGTGCTGTCCAGATCATTTAGGGCAGAATTACATGCTTAGTAAAGATTCTAAATGCAATATTTTAAAGAGTTCTTTTTAAATTCAGGCTGACTAGTGGTTGAGTGATTTCAGTTTGAAATAGCAGGCTATTGGCTAAGACCCAGCAGGTTTTGCATGCTATTGGTTCACACTCAGTGGGAAATGGAGCTATTGGTTGCACACAACAAAGAATAGACTAGCTGGAAGCAATGCTGACATTTATTTGGAAGACTTTCCTTTCTGCTTGAAGAAAGCATAATACAGCGATCTGAAATACCACAGGGTAAGAGTCTCACTCAGACCAAGCATTCTGAAAGCTTGGCAATGCCAGAATCATTAATCAGAATCTTATGGAGGTTCTATAACCTTATAAAGTGTAATTGTACATTATTATTACTTTTGTATTTAAATGTTGGTAATAACAGTACAGGCTATAATATTACACAGACACAGACACAATGCAGGGCAATTTGGAACATCCTATTTACCTTGAATCCATGTTTTTCGACTGTGGGAGGAAGCCAGAAAACACATAGGAATCCCGCTCGGACACGGGAAGAACATGGAAACTCAACACAGATTTGAATATGAATCCCCAGCGCTGGGAGGCGAACACGTTAACCAATACGTTTTTTTAAAATATGTTTACTTTTTTTTAATATAATATTTGGTTACACTCGTACCAACATGTTTAAATCCACAAACCAGGTTCTTTGTCCTTTGAGTTCTGATGGAAAATTTGATGTGATGACTAACACAAAATACAAAAGATGAGCTACTGTCTCTTATCTAAATGTACAAGGTGTAACGATAAAATAAGTGGGTCCCAAAGTGAACAGTTAGTGGACACAGTGTTTTAAAACTCCAGCAGCACTGCTGTATTCGATCCATGCATACCAGTGCAACACACACTAACACACCACCACGTCAGTGTCCACGCTCCAGTAACTAGAACTGATCATTAGAAAGAGGACTAAAAGGATGGACTACAATTTGTACTTGTAGAACAACAAAAACATCAAATAATTCGAACTGATAATATAAAAATTACAAATAAATAAATAAATAATTTTTAAAGCAATACCATTGTAATATTACATATCCTGCTGCTATTATTGTGTAATATTGTGTTATGTATTGACTTTTTATGTCAATAATCAATTAGTGCCTTAATATAGATAAACAGCCATTTTCCCTACTGCCATTTCTATTGAATCCACACAGCGCATAACCACAAGAGTAAACAGCAGCTCGAAACACACCTGCATGCTCTGTGAACACAGAAATAAAATCTCAAATTTTAGAATAACCATTGCAGAATCTAATAAAGCCAATAATAATGAAAATAAAAGATTCAATACATTTTATATTCCAATTAGCTCATGACCTGCCACTGGTTTACGATTGGGGCCATTGGGTATATCTCATTCTAGACATTTGAAAAGCTGTTACTCTGTCATAAAAATGATTTATTACATGTTGTTAGTGAATACAAATTCGACTTTGGTATCAGGTGTCGGTCATCTATGAGATCACCAAGCAAACAACACATATGTCCAAGCTTAACAAAAGCTACCCTTTAAACCATGTATATTACTGAGTGTATATTTGATAATATTTGCTTAATTGGCAGTTACCAATATTAACAGCAGTGAACTAATGATGTCCCATGGGTTTACTTTAATTCAACAAAGTGACAGCTCATCAAACACATTGAGGGACACACAGACCCTGGTGTAACTTTATCCACTCCAAATGGACTTTCTTTGGGCATATGGTATGTGCTTTGGCCTGTAGCAATCCCTGCTGTCAGTCAGCCCCTATGGTTTCAAAATGATGAGCATTCCATCACTCCTTCTCTCTCTCAATGCATTTAAATACCAATTTCTTTTAGGTCAAAGCCCATACTTAAAAGGACTTTTTAGGATCATAGCCTAGATCTCTATCAAGGGAACCGTGACTGACTGCCCTGCTAACATCAGTGGACTAATAAATAGGCTCTTAAAATCACAGCTCTAACAAGCTACTTTGCAGGATACCCGTAGGGTCTTTGGTTCAACGAAGAAGATAGGGGAAAGAATGTATTAATGCTAAGTGTTGAGAAAATGGAAAGTGGTATGGATGAGGTTACAGTCCTGAAGCAATGTCAGACCTCCCTTTTGTTCGATGAGTGACAGGGCTATTTGAGAAGAAGGTTACTATAATCTTGAATGTTTTTATTGTACATCATGGAAAATATCTAAATACACAGATTCAGACAATATGCTAGAATTGGTACCTACTAAAACTATGCTTCATAAATGCTATACATCCACTCTGCTACAGTATCTGTGCCTTGCAGGAAATACATTTTTCTGTAGAAATGTCATTAACACCACACAGTGTGATGCGCATGAGGAAGTAGCAGGGAATGGAGAAACCAATAAACTAACTGTAATACTCAATGAGAACACAAACAGTGGGACATCTCAGATTTTATGACATCCTTTTCTAAGTTGGTTCACATTTTGCAGCTATACAGCTTTAGAACAACTTCTCTGGAAAGGCTTTCTACAAGATTTTGGTATGTGTCTTTGGGAATTTTTGCCCATTCATCAAGAAGAACATTTTTATCTCAGGCACTGGTTTTAGATGAGAGGCTGTTAATGTAATACACACCAGAAATTTTGGTGTGGGTTAAAGACATTTTTTGAAAAAAAAAAAAAAAATCACTTCTGAAGGAATTAAGACTAGTGTTTGTTTAGTCTAAATCATGCTTTAAATGTGTCACCTTACCAGTGTTTGTCCCATACAGCGTTAAGCACAAACTTAAAAAAAGACAGAGAGTGACTCGGTGTGACTCAAGCATTTTCATGATCATTTACATTTTTGGAGTTGATATGATACTTCATACACTTCCACAGTGGGAGGTTTGACTTCATAATGAAATAGTTGCAGTTGTGGGTCAAATGCATTATGTCTTAAACCAATGAAGGTTTTCTACCTAGTGTGAGTTGATCTACAAGGTCATGAAGTTGGTGCCTAAAGATAAAGGGGACAGGTGTTGTCTCGGTGTAATGTGTGTGTCCGGAGCCACTACAGATTGAGTACATTCTGGCCTTCAACCACAGTAACTTCTGCATCTCTGACTGTCTAGCCGAGGTGTCTGGGATGCATGTTTGATTGAGTTACAGTTGCCAAATGTGTTCTGTCAGTTAAGGCTGACTTATATGTAGATTAATGTGTAGTAGAAGAACCAATAAACTGAAATACACTTTGTAGACATAAGTATTGTTACACCTCTACATTACATCTCTACGAGAGCTGCTATAATATTCCATTCCAAGTTTTATCCCATCTATATAGCATCTATATTAGCTTTCACTTTTCTAAGAAAGCTATATACAAGATTTCGGAGTGTGATATTTTGCCAATTTAACTCAAATAACATTTGCAAAGTGATGCAACATTTGCAATGATGCAGTCTCAATCCTAAGGCAATGCATTTAAAGATTTTGCTTTGTACACTGGGGCACTGACATGTATTGCCCCTTGAGAAGCATTATAATCTAGATTTTTTAATTTTAAGAATAACTGTGGGATTCAGTTCCATCAAACCACTAATGTTGAAAAAAGGAAATTTCTTGTTATAAAATTACTGGTATATCAGCATCGCTCTTTATACCACATACATTTAGGTTTAGAGTTCAGAGCTGAGGTAGCACAATGGCTTAGTGGTTAGCACACTGATTCTCAGTGCTGGGAAATGGCGAATCCTGATCTGGGAGTCGATGTTCTCCCTGAGTCTGCGTAGGTTTACTCCAGGTTCTCTGGTTTCTCCCCACTGTCAAAAACATAAATTCTTGAAAAATTGTATGCTCTAAATGATCTCACATGGTGTGTGTGTAGGCACCCTGTTCTGGGTGTATCTGCCCAGCACCCGAAACATTCTTCCCTGGATTGGAATGGGGAACCCCCCTAAATAGGATTTTGCTGATGATGCCTCTAAAAGCAGTTTAGAACAACAATTTCAATAATAATGAGATGAAAAGATTATGATGGAGATGTACTGTGTCTTTATGACATTCAAAGACAGCTCAGTCATCTCTGTATTGTATATCCACTGCATGCTTGCCAGTCTCACATTCCTAAATCTCATTTTATGTTTTAATAGAGGCAGGCAATTTGTTATTATTTTGCCTGACAGAAAGGAAATGCTGATTATCCGCTGTTCTGCTCTTTCACACATAGTCCATAGCTGTTTTTGCAGTTCTTTCTGCATCTTTCTGACTTTTGGGGAACTGAAATAAATAAATACATGCACCTGCTCATCACTCCTACATAGTAAGCTGTGGGGCTTAATGATGCATGGCTATATTGATTCCTACTCTTGTTTGTTATTAAAATGTATGAAGCAAATTGTAATGTAAATCAAATGTACTGGGAAACACCTCTTAATCATTGAATTCAAATGTATCAATTAATCCCACTGCAACATGTATTAACAAACCCATCAAGGAACAATACGGGAAAGACCCTTTTCTGTTCTTGAATCTAACCTCAGCTCCTTTAAAGACCTTTGGATTGAACTAGATTGGGAGCCAGACCCTCCCGTCCAACATCAGTGTCTGACCTACATATGCATTTCTAAATTATTGTGCAAAAGTTGCCTCTGAAACATTTGAAAAGAAGACTGGAAGTGCAAAGATTAATCCAATAGTGTTGGCCTTGCACTCTATTTATATATAAGTCTCAACGGGGCCTAACGCTACCCATCATGCGAAATGATTTAATATCCACTGGGAATTTGATAAGATAAAATACATTTTTGAGAAAATCTGGTAGAATAGAATGGATTTCAAATAACCCACAGTTTTCTAGTCTGATACGGTTTGGAGATCTAGAAAATGCTAGCAAACACACAAACACACCTAAATAATTTAGGGTTCTGTAGTTTTATTGATTGAGAAGTGCATCAACAAATCAATATGTGTTGTGAGTCCAGTCTACATCCCCCAGCATAATGTGCAGTTTGAAACTCCAGCATCAGGACTACGTAGAAAATATATGAAAGCATTGTGTATTAATCCAAAAAGGTTTTATTCTATGAAATAAAAAGTATTACATTTTAATATCTAGGCTTTAAACCTACATCATATGGACAAAAGTACAGAGACGCATTAAATTTATACCATATACATACAAAAGCTTTTATGACACATCATTCCCTTGATCCCCTTTATGTAGAAATAACAGTCTCAGTTCTTCTGGGAAGGCTTTCTAGAAGATTTTGTCTGTGGGAATATTTGCCAATATTTTCAGAGGAGCATTTCATCCCTTCTTTAATCCTACTTCACCTCAAACATTTTAGATTAGGTCAGGTGTGGGCTGATTATTCCACACCAACAAATAATACAAGCATGCATTTATGGAGACACAGAAAAGAAATGTTCAAACAAAGCTGGAATTATACTGTTGTCCAAAATGCATGTTCTTTACACGATAAGATTAAACTAAACACCTGTATTTATTAATTACAAGGTATGTTCCAGTACTTTTGTCCATGTAGTGTAATTTTGTTACCGTTAGCATCATGTCTTGATTCCTGCATTTTTTGGCATAGTATTCTCAAAATTCATTCTAACCTAAACTAAGTGCACTATTTTTAGTAGTTGATAATTTGCCTGCAGTATACACTCTACAGTTTTGTTCTGCTTTTGTAGGGGTAACTCCAGACAATGTTCATGTGAGGAAACAGTATAAGATAGAAACCACACAACTGCTAAAGTACTAGAAGTGTTGAGCTTCCTGCCTACATGCAGAGATTTATTTTGAGTGGCGTTCCATTTACCAAAAGCTTCTCAGCTGTGAGGTGTTGAGTTATGTTTTGCTTTTTATCAGCCGCTGCACTCAAGTCTAACGCGCACAGGCTGACACACACACTTACAGCAGCAGCTCCACATATGCATTTTACGATCACACAGGACTCACCCCGAACACTTGGCAGCATATTGCCTGGGTGTTTCTGCGGCATTTAACCACTAACATTCCTTTCAGACCCAAAACTGCCTAGTAGGAATCGGGGAAGTCCTGTGGCACATGATACATTAATCAAATGCTAGATGTGGCTGTGGGAAGTCTGGAAGCGTGCACTCTTGTGAAATAGCTTTAATGTAAGGGGTGCCTGCTGCAGTGATAGTGTGTGTTTTTATGTGCGTGCGTGCGTGCATATTTGGATAGGCCATGTGGCAGACGTGAAGGTTAGATGAAAAAATGTAAAACATAACTTAAGAGCTCACCAAGCTAAGATTCTTAGCAGTGAAATCAGACGTCACGGATATTGACAATGGCCTCTTACTGTATGACAACTGCCATTTGTTCACACACTTTGTTTAAGTGTCACTATCAAGAGTCTGCACAGGTGAATTACAACAGCATCTATTGCAGGGATTACCTGTCACATTAACACAAACTCACAATTACAGTCCTTTTTGGGCCTTTACTAAGTAATAATTTAATGAACTGTTGGTTTGCGGAAATAAATAAATAAATAAATAAATAAACTAGTGAATAGTTTGAGGAAGACCAAAGTGCCTCAGTGCACAGAGCAAAGTCTATAAAGACACTTTTGAAGAAATATGGCGTTGAGAGAACTTGAAACTTGGTGTAAAAGCCCAACTGGTCAAATGTTGACCTTTACCTCATCCAACAACAAAATAGAAGAGTAGAAAATAGCAATTGGTAAAACTTTACACAAACATACAGTCCTATTTGAACATTAACACACCCCATTCTTTTTCCTTTTATTTCTTTCCTTCACTTACCATATAGATGTACTTTTTAGAGGGCTTTGAAAAAGCCCTCTATTGTTATTCCTCATAGTAATATTATTCTTCTTCAGCACATTTCTGCGATTAATGCGGCCCGAACCGCTCGGTGTAGAAACTTGAGTCGAACACCGTTGCGTAGGTATTGTTCACGAGACCTGTGCTATGTATTTTTGGAATTTGTAACATTTATAGAATTGAA
>JAOUQT010042711.1:0-11056 GCA_025769995.1 Xyliphius kryptos
TGTGCTCACTTCACCAGTGTGTGTATTTGTGTGTGTTTCACTGCATGGATGGGTTAAATGTGGAGGACAAATTCCTCAGTGTGTAAGCACAGTAGGCAAAATGAATCACTTTACTTTATCTTCCGCTTAATCCTGTACTAGGTTTGTGGTGGGGTTCCCCATGCCCATTCAGGGGAGAAGATCTCAGGCGCTGGGCAGCTACACCTAGGACAGGGCACCAACTCATTGCTGTGCACACACTCACTCACACAGTCACACACACATACAAGGTAATTAAGAGCAGTCAATTTACCTGAAATCCATGTTTTTGGACTGTGGGAGGAAACCGGAGAACCCAGGGGAAACCCAAGCTAAAACGGGGAGAACTTGGAAACTCCACCCAGATTGGGATTCGAACCGGGAACCCCCCAGCGCTAAGAGGTGAACATGCTAAGCCACCGGGCCACTTCTTAACAATGCATGTTCCTGAAAATATAATGTGCCACATTTTTTTTTTGAGCTTTTCAGTTATCTAATAATTGTTGATGGCTGTCCTACACTGTGATGCTGCCCGGCTGCTCAAGAAAGATGAGTCCCCCACTGAACCATGGTTCTCCCAGGTTTTCTTTCTGAAAAAAAAAAATCATAACAGGGATTTTTTTCTTGCCATTGTCGCTTGGTTTGCTCTTTGGAGGTGTAGGCTTTGAACTCTGTAAAGCTGCTTTGTGACAACCGCACTGTTGAGAAAATCGCTGAATAAATAAATTACTTGGATTTGCTTGAACTTATTAATCAGGCTGGAAATGGTAAAAAACCTAAAGAACTCTAAAGAAATTTAGTGACTGACAAATACATACACAAAAACAATTAAATACAATAGATTTTGTTGAATTTGTTGATAGGAAACACATAGTGGCCCAGAATTAGCAAAACAGGCCCAAACCATTATACTACCACCACCAAGTTTTACTGATGAGTTTTTTAAGATTGAACTCTCTTTCAAACACATTGCTTCTAATTTAAGCAAAAAGGTATATGTCCTTTAATTCATTCAAAGATCAACTAATCAACTTGTCTATGTCTTTTTTGGCTGAGTGCAGACAGGCACCAATGTTTTCTCACAGAGCATCAGTTTTCTCCTATTTTTTTCTCCAGTTTTCCTTCATTAAAGTAATTTATTTCAAGAATTCATTAAAACACACAGTATTAATTCCAGTGTTTGTCATACTATTCAGTTTTTAACGGGTGCTTCTAAATTATGTAATATATTGAAAACATATTTGTTTTATTATTAAATTGTTAGGAGTTGGTCAGGGGACCAAATGCGGTAATTTATTACTTTATTATTAATGTGGTAAAAGAAAGCAGAAGGAAAAATTGAGGCAGGTACATCTTCATAACCCAGAAGCTTAATGTGGCCTGAAGTGCGTGAGTTAGTAAGCCAGCAAAGTCTTTAACAACTGGAGCCTTTTAAAACCTAATAAGAAAAGCAGATGTTTGTCTGTGATCAAGCCAAAAAGAGTGGTGTAACTGTTTACACAGAGAAGGTGCCTCTTTGTAATATTTCCTACTGGCTCAGGCAGGCAGCGATTAAGTGTAAACTTCCTCTGAGCTTGAACAGACTGCATACCATACACTCTATAATACACAACAATGTGAGGCATGCAGCTTAGTTATGGAGGAAATTTAGAGGATTGTTGTACAAGGGCCAATCCCAGTGATTTACTGGGTTAAACTATACACTGGCTTCTGTGGGTTCCCCAGTGGGTTTTGTGTAAGTTTCAACAAGAATAAACACTTACAAAACAATATATGTCCTTCTGTCAAAGTGGTAAAAATGTTTACACTAAGTACATTGTATAAACATTCATTTTAGACCACTTTTTACTTTTTAAAAGACAAACTTTACATATTTCTTATTCTAATGTCCATTTCCTCCACGTAACTCATAGATGGACGTTGTAGTTTTACAATAAAATGTAGAAGATTTGTTTTCTTTTTATACAAATTCTTCTAATTCATTTAGCACTCTGTTGTCTATGGGTAAGGACTATCAGAGAACAGGTATTATTGAGGGCAGTGCTGTTGTAGGTAGTGGTACCTCAGTGGTTAGGGTGTTGGACTATCAATCTGAAGGTTGAGGGTTCAAGTCCCAGGTTCACTGAAGTTACCAATGTGGCCCCTTGAGCAAGACACTTAATCCTCATTGCTTCAGGGATTCTGTATGTAACCCTCTATTCTGACCCCAATTAAATTGGGATATTTGCTTTGGATAAAAGTGTCTGCCAAATGGCCAAATGTGATGTAAATGTAGTTTCATTTAAACACCTCACTTACACTGCTGGGTTATAAATGATGCACCAACCAAATAATACCTGCTCTATGGTGGAACTGTTTGGGTCTCGTCCATTAGAGAATAGAGTAAAGGGGAGTAACACAGTATGTATTGTAGTCCACAAACAGATTGACTACATTCTGTAATTGTAGAACTACAAAGTCCCACTTTATAGTAAGTGAAACAGAAAACAATAGACAATAATTGGTGCATAGAGGAGTTATGTCCAATCTTTTTTGTCCCGGTACTGTACTTCTGACAAGTCAAATTTAGTGTAGCCCCTTTTTAATATAGAACTTATGAATTATGATCTTTGAGGGAGTGGCAGCTCAGTGTTTAGGGTGTTGGACTATCACTCAGAAGGTTGGGGGTTCAAATCCCAGGTCCACTGAAGTTACCAATGTGGGTTCCCGAGCAAGACCCTTAACCCTCATTGCTCCAGGGTCCTGTATCAACCCTGTGTTCTGATTCCAACCAAATTTGGGTTGTTTGTAAGTCGCTTTGGATAAAAGCGTCTGCTAAATAACTAAATCTAAACAATCAAAGGATACCTGCAGATCATGTCTTTAAAAGTTAGATTTCTGAAAGGTTTCTGTTGTGGTTGTGAGTTCCTTAGAGTTAAGTTTGTCACTGTGTCTCAACTTTCTGCTGGTAAATGATTAACAAATGACTGACAAACATTTTGTGTAATGGTAGCACATGACCAGATGCAGTATAACTTTATAATTATTGTCGACTTTTGTTCATTGTTGAAAATATAATGTAATTATGATTTGTTACTTCTGATATAATCTGTTTCTTGTTTTTATCTGCTACTTGTTTTGCTGTTGCATTATCCTAATTACAAGTGAAATGTCACAAAACACAAAGCATTTGCTCAAAGGATGTACTGTTTTACAAAACAGCTTTTTTGCAAGTTAAAGTTGAGGTTTTGAAATGAAGTTCATAAGAACATTATGCCTCTAGATTTAATTTCAGAATGTAATTTTGAAGAAAATCTCACAGTCGTGAAATCTTAGTAATAGGTCTTTAAAAAAGGCAACACTAGGCAATGTCTCACTAATATTCCAGTGTTTCATTTTAGATCACCACAATGTCATTCATACAGATTTACATTTAGAAGATTGAGCTTTATTAATGTCAATGTCACAGTGAGTAAATTAAATTTTATGGATGAACAGTGATGTTCAAACTGGAATAAATAATTGCACATTTAATCAAATAAGCTGAGGTATTAATGAGTACTCATGGAATATACTTCTCTTGTGTCACATGGTGAATAACATAACAATTGTTTATTGACATGATAAATAAGTAGTAACTAGGGTACGCGATATATTATCTAGACAGGTATTTGTAACCTGGAGTTATTGCTTCATTTATTAATTTATTCATTCATTATCTCCCACTTATTCGTTTATAAGAATCACGGGGAGGACGTCCAGGGAAGAACGTCTTGGGCCCTGGGCAGACACACCCAGGACAGGGTGCCAATCCATCGCTGGGTACACACAGCCACACACACATACACACTATACAAAGCAATTTAGAGCATTTAATTTACCTTGAATCCATGTTTTTGGAATGTGGGTGGAAACCGGAGAACCCAGAGGAAACCCACACAGACACGGGAAGAACATGGAAACTCCACCCAGATTGGGATTCAAACCAGGAATCCCCAGCGCTAAGATGCGACGTGCTAACCACTAAGCCACCGTGCAACCTTGCTTTATTTATAATTTATGTTTTTCTTTATGTTTTTTCTTCTCATTTATTATTATTATTATTATTATTTACTTTTTTATTCTATTAAGATGCTTTCCTACAAAATCACTTCAATCATTTTAAAGTGACAAAATCCTTTTTAAGAGAGGTGCTTTTTGTAAATAATAAAAAAAAAAAAGATACTGTATTTGATTTATAATAAATTCCAAAAACTATTTTACCATGTCATATTTTCAAGAATCATGCTGGCCTATATTATAGTTTAATAAATTAATATTATCAATACCTATTTATTTATTCATTATATTCACCACCGGGTAAATAGTACAGCCATATGTAGCAGATTTTAAAATGTACTAAAGTTGCCCTATTTTTATTTTCCAGTCTTGAAGTATTAAAGTAGTGTGATTTATAAAAGACCACTGAGTGCCTGAGGGCTGTTTAGTTGTTAAGGAAACCAGGCTGGAGATTTTTAGAAAGCAGCAATTCACTTTCAGCCAACTGTCCTTACCTATACTGCGAAGAAGTGGGTAATGGATCAAAGGTGAACCCAGGAGACCTATGCCTGAATCAAACCGTTCAATACGTGCCAGTGCAGCCTTCTCTTTCTCCAAGCAACAAACAAGGGACAGAGTAAAACACAGACACCTTATTCAAACCACAAGCTTAAAATATACTCACATTTCAAGAGTTTTATTGGGTTAACAGGCACCTTTAGAGGCCTCCTGATTGTCAGTCAGTAATATGCATGCAGCACCCATGCAGTTAATTTAAAGGATTTGTACATAAGGGTTAGGTTGCTTGCACATTCTTGTACTCAAAGCTCTTTTATTCCCTATTGTCTTCTTAAGGATGCTCACCAATTAGTCCTAGCCTGCTTCTCCTTCTGGTATGCAGAAATAGAGGAGTTACAAATGACAAAGTGCAAGCGTACACAGCAGTGTGTCTGCCCTCTTTACCACTAATTTAAGCCTCGGCTGAATTTGATTAGTGCACTGCAGATTTATTGCACCTAGAATCCTGCTGCTTTGAGTCGTTAACATGGAGAGACACTGAAACTGAATATTTTGTACAATTATAGGTGCTTACTACTTAGTGCTAAAAGCCTAAATACATTGCTCTTACCAAGTCTGGGTGATGCAACTTACACAAAATTACAATGTCCTTTAAGAACCAATGACAAATAATATTTATTCTTTTAAACTTACTGGCCACTTATTTAGGTACAATTTCTTGTTTCTACACCTTATGCTTGTCCTTTTAATTAGTTCTCCATACTCTGTTGTTTTAACCAATCAGATTTTAAGTCTTGAATAGTGGAGCCTTCTAGAAGGCCTACGCTATGCATTTACATTTACATTTAGCAGATGCTTTTATCCAAAGCGACTTACGGGTATCCCAACCAACGCAGAATGCAGGATTGATACAGGACCCTGGAGCAATGAGGGTTAAGGGTCTTGGACCCACATTGGTAACTTCAGTGAACTTGGGATTTGAACCCCCAACCTTCTGATTAATAGTCCAACACCCTAACCACTGAGCTTCCTCTCCCTCATGCTTTGTCAGCATATTCCCGCCCTCTGATTGGAGAATACTTTTTTATCGAGCAGACAGTTATATAACTTGATTTTCAGCAAGAGCTTTGATGTCAATAGAAAAGGAATTTTTCTAAATAGAATTAATTAAACTCTAAAATGAAATTAAATTATTTGTAGTTATGCACTTACTGGCCACTGGGAACACTTCAATTCACTGTCTATTTTGTCAGTTCAATTTTCCAGACTTGTGGTTAAGAAGCTCAACTTGAGCAGATATTGATTTGTTTTGGGTTTGGTTTTAATGCATTTGGCACTGAATTCTGTGGCCGTGTACATCGCATCATGAACTCTGATGGTAACCATCAAATTTTGATGCACATTTTTTATTCCAGTGTCGGAAAGCTATGGCTCTTTTCAAGAAAATGTGTGTTTTTGCAGGACAATGATGCAAAGCATGCTTTAAGTAAGTAATTAATTTATAAACCATCTTTTACAGCAGTTCATTGTCACAAAGCAGCTTAACCTCCAAACAACAAGCCAAAGCAACAGAGGCAAGATGGGTTTTTTTTAATAATAATAATAATAATAATAATAATAATAAGGAAGAAACCTTAGGAGGACCAAAGCTCAGTGCAATGCCATAGACAAGGAGATGGAGACGCCTCAAGATGAAAAACACAAACAAGAAATGCAGTTAGAGCTAATAAAGCACAATCATTATGAAATAAAAGTAGTATGATTGACACACAGTGGCGCATGTGACTTCCGCATAACTGACTAAATGTGACTCTCTGAATAGCATCATTTCAGTGCCACGCCCTCTACTAATAACTAATAATTTTATTAATTCTAGCAACTAAAAGTAAACCAGCACCTTGAAAGCGTAGCTCGCGCATAGGCTCATATAATTGAAAGAGTTCACTCAGATACTGTGGAGTCTGATTATGTAGAATAAATGCATATAGAATAGTTAAACAGAAAGCACTGGAGAGCAGCGTTCTAAAGTGTCTAGCAATGGGTCTAGATGTAAATCCTATAGAACACGTGAAGAGATCTCAGAACAGCAGGTGGAGGAGAATCCCTTCAAATCCAAGAGACACAGAGCAGTTGACAAAAGAATGTTCCAACATTCTGGTAAAAAAGTGTAGGAATTTTATTAATAGTCACATTTGGTTCAGGGTTGGTTGTGTTGAGATTTGTGAAAATACGCGACCTTGCTGTCAAGCGATCAGGTAGTTCATATACCCTGCAATATTTCCAAACAAAGCCTGTGCTGTCATGTTCTCCTTTGGGACAGGCAGTAGCAAATGTGGTATTAAATTGCAAACATTGATATATTAAACCAATTCCTCCTATCTATGCACTGCAGTTTTCCTTTAAAAATGAAAGAGTTTATGTTAGCATGTGTTAAATAATATAACATTTCCATTTTGGCAGAAGATTTTATAAGGTTAAGACTTATGCACAAAAAAAAGATGCAAAGGATTTTCCTGCACTGACTGAGCAAATTTTAAAAGGACACTTCATCACATACTTGTGCTGTTAAATCTCTAAAAAAATGGTGGAATTTACACTGAGTAGACATTCAGTTTGTTACTGTTTATGTTTTAAAATGAAGGTTGATGTGGCCTTTTACACATTTCTAAACTATATATATACATAAATTTATATTTATTATAAAAATTTATCATGGGAAATTAATTTCAATGAACATAAATCAGAATAATTTCTTATGTTAGGTACAACGTTACAATCATATCAAACAGATGTTGAAGAGGTAGTTTAAAGACATTTTAATACTATTATTGAAATACTAACAATTTATATAAAACTACCCGACCCGCAGCATATAGCATACACCGCATAATTAAGCCCTTCCCCCTCCGAAAGTATTTATATAGTCAGCGTATTGTTGAGTACACCTACATCCATTAGTGAGAACAATGGATATCACGTCTCTGAAGGTATCCCAATGTTGGCAAACAAAGATTACAGCCATGTTGCAAAGTTCGAGAGCAACACTTTAATTGATGACATTTTTCCAGAAATGTGCGACTGATAGAAACAGTGATGGTAATGCTTTCTATGAAGCCAGTATTCACAATGCATTATAAGTGCATTCATAAAGCTTTATAAAGTATCCATAATGCTCTATAAGATTTGTCATAAGCCTTTGTTAATGTACATATATGTTCATAATCATAGTCGTAAATTGTTAGAACAGTCTGACATAAAGCTTTATAACACAAAGTGACATAATGTATTATAACATGAACTTATTTAAACTATTGTTTCTTTGAATGTTTACAAGTTGATGAACAGTAAAAAATATAATATTTATAGTGCATTATGTCACTTTGTGTTATAAAGCCTTATGGCATGTTCTTATAACACTTTATGAGTGTGGTTATGTACATCTATGGACATTCACATATAAGTTTATAACAAGTATTATATATGTGTTTATAATGCATTATGAAAACCGGATTTAGGTCAAATGTGACCACAGTGACCTGATGCATGAATTTGTATGACATAAAAGTAACAGGGAGGGGGTGGGGCATCATCAGGGAAAAAGAGAGTGGGGCTCCGTCGTGTGTATCCCATGGTTCGGCAACTTATTCCTTTATATATATTTAGTTAAGTAACAAAAAGTATAATGAGTAATAAATACAAATAGAAATAAATACAGTACATTTTTCAACAGGTCCATGATATCCAAGTTTAAAAACTTTTAGTTGTGATTGAAAATTAATTTCTAGACCTATATATAGGTATTTTATATAATTCACTACATGTATGTATGTTAATGTACATGTAATGTTTAATAATCATTTTAAAATTAAGTTGAATAATTGAAATGAGCATATTGACAAGAAATAAATGTACATCTATTACCGTTTTTTAGAAATAAACTGTAAACAATGTAATAAAAAATGAAAAGATAATAATAATGATCTTGAGTAGGTTCTGGCTCAAATTTATGTAAAAATATTAGGAATTGTTATTACATTAGATTTTGTAGTTTTGCAGTTTTACAGTTATAGACTGTGGTCCATCTGTTTCTCTGCATACTTTATTTGTTGTCCTGACTCCGTTCTCTTATACTCAAGACCCCTAAAGGTCCACCACAGAGCAGGTATTATTTAAGGGTTGAATGATTCTCGGAACTGCAGTAACACTGATGTGCTGGTGCTGTGTTAGTGTGTGCTGTGCTTATACAGTTGGGTTGTCACAGCCGTGCTGTTGGAGTGTTCATGCTCTGCATGATATTAGATACAATTACCTCATTGTTCTACTTTCTGAATTTAAAATCAGAGACAATAGCGGAGTCCATAGTTATTCATCCTATAATTCTTCATCAGTACTTATAGGATGCTCCTAAATCTTGTAAGGAGTGGAAGTTGTCATAGTTTCAATTGGGAACCCATGGATCTACTGTATCTGTCTGTCTTTCTGTCTATCCATATTTACTGGGCACTGTTAATTGCTCTAGACATACTGAGCAACTGAAGCCACTGAGTTCCCTATTAGAGAGTCCATCATGAGAGGAGGGATTTGGCCAAACACAAGAGGGGATCTGCCTTTATTATTTCATTTGTCACTGTAGGTGGCACCTAACAAAGGACATAAGTTGCTCTTATCAGACAGACGTCATGGGACAAGGTGAGCCGCTTTAGTGACACTGTCATAAATCTTCCTCGTCCTCCCTCACACACTAACTCACCTGTAAGTAGGCCTGGCTTGTACTGTTTTAGTTGATTGTGAAGTCACATAAATAATATTTAACAGCCTAACAACAAGGTGTGTATATGCGTGTGGACTTATTCCCCTTATTTTCAATCAGGATAGTTCAAGTCTATTTCAAGAATAATAAACTTAAAACTATTTATGGTTTAGTTGCAGTTATTGTGTGCTCACATTTGCAGAATAAGGACGCATATGCATGACATACTAAAGAACAAGGTAACAGGTCACCGCACCCCAATAACAGAAAGGTAAACACATGCGACTGTGGGGTTTTTTTACATTTTGACACCTTACTACTAATAATGTCATTTAATCCAAACACCACATGCGTGTTCGCTTTTCTCCTGGCTTTCTTTATAAACTGACAAAGACTATTGATTACATTTGCACATGTATGCAAAATCAAGCAACTCTAATAAGCTGGGAACATTGTTTTACAGCATCTGTTTTATTCCACAAGGGAAATCAAAGAGATAATTAATATAAACCAATTTGAAATACATTGTATTAGCTACTTCATTTCATGCATGATACAGAATTGTATTATTAAAGTGCTTGTGCTTACCTGTGAAACTATGCAAAAATCCTTAAACAAACCTTAGGGGAAACAAAATCATTTTCTTTCTCAATGTGGCGCCTGAATTATTGGTTTAAAGATTATTTGCACATTCTAAACAAAGTGAGTCTTAAAGAATTTTCGAGTCAAGATACAACTATTGGCTGCAGTATATGTGATACAGTAAACACAATTAGTGAAAATCCAAATTGTGTGTATTCTCTCAATATTGCGCCTGTATGGACAGATCTATATCTTTATTACATTTACATTTACATTTAGTCATTTAGCAGACGCTTTTATCCAAAGCGACTTAAAAACGAGAGAACAACACAAGTCAGTATTATTATATTACAGAAGAACCAGCAAGGCTATAGTACCATCAACCCTGCGCACAACTGTTTTTTTTTTTTTTTTTAATAGCGTCCGTGGAAGAGCTGGGTTTTGAGAAGTCTCTTCAGAAGTCTCTCTTATTACCTTTAACATGAACCTAAAATATCATGAGAGGTGTTCTTGATCCTTTAAATGATATTTTTTTTGTCCTCCACTTACCAGCACTTGAAATGCTCCAAAACAGTTAATTAAGCTGAAGATTTCATTAGTTTGGAGATAGCTGTTTGACATTTATGTATTTATGTTGAGTTGCATGTGGCTCTTGAACTGCAGTCTGAGTATTGTCTGATAGATCTTTATCATAAAGAATAACCTCGGTAACACAGCTTGATCTGTGCAACTGATGTGTAGAGGAAATGAAATGCATTAATAAATATACTAACCAAACTCTGAAATCTTGTATTACATCAATTGCTTTCCAAATGGGTTTCCAAAGATGGCAAACTTGTTCTTCCTTTCATATGAATGTAGAAGAATGTATTAATATATAAAAGATATAAACCAGTGACATGGTGGCTTAGTGGTTACCCGAGTCATCTCTCGGTGCTGGGGATCCAGGTTAAAATCCTGATTTGGGATGCTTTTTATATGTTCCCGTGGGCTTTTCGGGTTTTCTGGTGTCCTCCCACAGTCCAAAACAAAAACATGTATTCAAGGTAAACTGGCTGCTCTAAAATGGCCATATCTTAAATTGCCCCATGTAGTGTGTGTGGTTGTGTGAGTGAGTGAGTGAGTGAGTGAGTGAGTGAGTGAGTGAGTGAGTGAGTGAGTGAGTGAGTG
>JAOUQT010042721.1:0-11056 GCA_025769995.1 Xyliphius kryptos
CCAAAGTTGCTACAGACATAATACAGCATATATTTATTTTTATTGTCGTCAATGTTACAATGTTCTGTTATGATTAATTATAGTTTTTAATCAAGATTAATTATAAAAACAATTAATTGTCTCATCGCTATTTCCCAATCACCAGAATGAAGTGATCAGTCACCTCATCACACCCCAGCACATCAGGCTCCACCACAGGCTCTCGATAACCTTCGTTTCAGAAAACTGGAAATGATTTGAGCTTTGGTTTATAGGTCTCTCAGTTGTCCTTCGAAGCAGAGCTGATCTGAAACACACCACCATTTCAGTCCTTCATGTACGCAGCTAACATCTAACTGTAGTTTGGACCTGATGAGTTTCTCTAGCTGTGGTTCTGTAAAATCAGCCTCAGAATCTTGCTGTTGCTCTTCGGCTATTTTATGTATTTTCACACATGGGTTTATAGTTGTTAGATTTTACAACTTTACTGTGAAATAATCCTTTATATAACTGTATAAGATGCAACTTTTTAAATATAAAATTCAAATGTATTTACATCCATTTCTTTATTTTTTTCATGTTAAACAAAGGCACTGTTATTATGTAGAGGGATAAGAGTCAGGACCAGTTATGTAGATTGATGTCTAAAGTTTCTTAAATTGTGAAATAGACATGTCAGTGACTAATGTTCACCAGGTTGTGAACATTAAATTGTTTGAACGTAAAGAGAAGTATTGATGTTTTACATTCTTACCTGAATTGCAGATGTATCTTCTACCTGTAAATCACAGGTACAGACACGTTCCCCCACCCACAGAACACTGAAAATGACATCATTTAGAACAGAAGAAGCGCTGCAAGAAAAAAAAATTCTCCAGAGCTGTCGTTCATCAAAGATCGATCAGGTAAATGAGGAGCAGCTATAGAGTAAAGAAAGTGTACTGTGCTGTAACATTATTGTGGTAATGCCGTTGCTGTACTTTGCTCATTGCAATTTAATGGAGTTGTAAAAGTCTAATTTAAGTAGTTGTGTAGTAAATGTAGTGTTTTTTGGACTGCTCTTTGTGTACTTACCATTTTTTGTTGCATTTCCAGATAATTAAGTAAATGTAACCCATTAATATTTGTGTTGGTTGTGAAAGCTTTGTGTTTGTGTTCAGCTCTTCCTGCAGTTTGGTTGCAGTTTTTATGCAGTGGTAAGATTTTTGACATGTTCCTCATATCGGTGCTCATCTGGTCCGGTTCTTCTCCCTGTAACGCAGAAACTATTCAGCCTGCAGCACTTTCACCTCTCACATAATCTGATTACTCAATCCACTCATCTAAGGAAACAAAGGGGACTCTGTTTAAACCTGCTGCTTACCTACACACACACACACACACACACACACACACACACACACACTGGCCATTTATCATTTCATTCGATTCACCTCCTTGTTTCTGTTATCACCCATCATAGAAATGGTTATACAATTACAGAATTCCATCTGTTTCTCTACATACTTTGTTGACCCCCACAGAGCAGGTATTATTAGGGTGGTGGATGATTCTCAGTACTGCAGTGACACTGACAAGGTGGTGGTCTGAAAGTGTGTGTTGTGGTGGTACAATTGGATAAGACACAGCAGTTTGTCTGCTACACTCGTACCAACGTGTCAGTGTCACACCCACTACCTAAATAATGCTGTTGTGTGTTGGTCCTGATCTTTAAAAATACTCAGTAATCAAAAAAATAAGCAAGCTGACGTTCCATTTGGGTCAGTATTAAGATGTGTTTTTTTCCCCCCATTGGAATCAATTATTCATAGGAATGTGTTTAGTTTTGACTCCGATGCAGATGACACACTGTTGTGTATTTTGGCCAAACCTAAGGATTTTTATTCATTCAGTGAGCTTAAAAGGGTTGCATCAAAATGATCAGAGTGGATGTCATATCTTTTATTGTTGCCAAATTCAAAATCAGTTTTTGACTTAATACAAAAAGGTAATCATTTAAGACAGATTTTATAAAACAAATCAAACCAAACCAGATCTATTTACATCTACTGTAGAATAAACCTAGCATGACTGTGTTCAGACTAGCTGATCTGTAGATTTAGCATCCAGAACCGTAATGTAAAAATCTGGTGCCGTGTCTGGGATCAGTTTCATCTACACAAGGTTCTCAGGTGGTGGGATTTGGGAGAGGGTGGCCTATCTCGATCAGCAGTAGAGTTTTCTGGATGTGGAATGTATAACTTATATCTCAACACTTCATTTCCATTCTGCAGAACTAAACACTACACAACGTCCACTCGTGTGCTGACAGCTTCTGAAGTACAGATAATCTAGTAGATTTTTTTTTTATTATAAATATTTTAATTAATTAGTAAATTTATTATTCTTTTTTTATGTCTCTGGGAATTTAGCTTCTTTTTAATTATAATGATTTTTTTTTGCTCATTATGGACTGTTCGTGTGAGATGTGAAGCTGAGCACTGTATTAGTGTCTGATTCAATCACTGATGGAACGCTGTACACTCAGTAAAAGGTGTACAGCAAAAAGGACTCAGTAAATTTTAGGCACAATAAGGTCTCTTTAGCAAAACCCATAGCGTAACCACAGTAATGTTTGGTGTAAGTTACCAAAAAATGATTTAACAACAAAACCGTGTTTACAGCACTGACCTTCATTAAAACTAGAAAATTGATACTGCTAGAAAGACAGACCTATTTTGGATTTGTCCCACTTGCAGAAAATAACTGTGCTTTGTGCCAGAAACATTGGACTTATAGAAATCAAATATTTTCTCTTAAATTCTTTCTTTGTAAAAGTATATTTATTTTAAAGGATTTTTAAAAAATACTGATGATTCACTGCAAAAAGAATAAGAGAAATGATGTCACACAGACTAAATGTAACCGATCTAATGATTCTTTTGTTTTTTGTGGTAAGACTCTTTCAGCATGCTGAAAAGCTGAGGTGGAAAAAGAACAAGCAAATTCAAAGCCCCTATTATCATCATGCTTATTTATTACAATTTGAACAAAAACATTTAGAAAAAGTAAAATATTCAATTATTCTATTGAACTAAGGTTAGGGTCTTGGTGCTGAACTTTCTGTCCTGCAGCATCAAAGCAGATCTGCAAAGAATTCATTCTATTTTAATAAATCCAGAATGCAGCAGCTTGGGTTCATACTTGAACTAAACGGTGGCTGCCACATTTTGTGCAGTGGGTGGAGCCTTAGCCCATAATGCCCCACATTACTTCAGAAATACTACAGACATTCAGTGCAGACTAAATCTCACACTCACAGACACCCTCTCCCTTCCACAGTTCTTATCATATGTGATGTAGTATTCATTTAGTGTCACATGAATTACACAGATTTTACTGGACACCACAATGTGTCTTCTAATGTATACAACTGTCTGAACGAACTAAATGAATGTGTGGATGGTAGTGATGGGTACTATTCACATTTTTTGGTCCATATATTACACGTTGTTTGTAATGTACAGTCAAACTTAAGAATAAGAATTGTATGGGGTCTAATTAAAATGTCCACCGTAGCAGCCTTACAAAGCTGTTATTTAAACCCTGGTTCCAGTACCAGTACCTCATCACCAGAGCACTACTCCCACATCCTGATAGTACATGACCCCAACTGAATTTAATAAGGAAAGGATTTTGTCATGATTTAAACCTGTAAGATCAGAGAGTCGGTTTCCCCTCTGTGCTGATCTCTTTCTTGCTCCAGAGGACGTTGTATCAACCTTTAGCTTTGTGAGGAATGAGAAAAATTTCCCCCTCAAAATAATTACTACCCCCTTCATATTCCCCACCTAGTCTCTCTATATCTGTCTCCCCTTTTCTCACTTTGTGTATTTCTCTCACTCTGTATTTCTCATCTTCTTACTCTGTTCTTCTGTTACTCTTTCACTTCTTTCTCTCTTCATTACTTGTGAGGATCAGGTTTCAGGGCAGGAATGTAAAGTTAAACTCGGCAGCAGCAGGGTGACTAGAATAAAAACACATGTGGAAACACTTTCACACAGCAGCATTAAATGTACATTACATTTACATTTAGTCATTTAGCAGACGCTTTTATCCAAAGTGACTTAAAAGTCAGATAACAAAACCAGCTACACTGTATACAGTGTATTATATAATATACAGTGTATTATTATAGTGTACTATAGTATCATCAAAACCTTATTAGATCTGGCTATTTTTTAAATTTTGTATAGCGGTGTTTATCACACCACCAGACCACCATCACACAACCTTCACACTACCTTCAGATCGCCATCACACCCCCCTGAGACCACCATCACACAACCTTTACACAGTCGTCAGAATGTCATCACACCACCCTCAGACTGCCCTCACACCGGCATCAGAACACCACCACTAACCCACTATCATGATCATCATATCATAATGAAAGAGCAAATATTGATACAGCAACAACGCAAACTAAGAACAGAGGACCTTCTACACACACAATGAATAATAATTCAAAGCTCACAAAGGTAACTTTCCACGAATTTTGTGATTTTGGAATGTCTAGGAATTTTGGCTCACAGTCTTTGATTGTTGTAAATGGGTGGATGAGTGTAGTTTAGTATTCGGTCAGTCAAGTTCTACTTTAGACTCACTTATTCATGGTCTTTATGGATGTTACTGTATGAAACCAGACGCAGTCATGCTGGAACAAAAACGGAGTTTTACTGTTACTCGCTGGTTTTCGGGGGGCGGAGTTATACGCTCCTTGCTTTCGCATGTTGATGGGTGTGTGTGTGTGGGGGTGGGGGGGGGGGGGGGGGGGGGGGGGTGGTAATCTTTTCAGGACCGTTGGTGGTTCGGGTTCTCAGAGTTGGTTGGATTTCATACATCGCGTCAAGAAAATGGCGATTTAAAGCTGAATGAAACGATGGCATAACCGAGGGAGAGACCTTTTGACTTTTGAAATGGTATCAAAAAAGACAGAGAGTGCAGCAGCGTTACTGTTCGCTCTGAGGAACTTCCACAGCTTCATTCGGTTAAAAGTAAATCCGCTTGAAGAGATTCGGTAAGTTCGTTTTCATACAATAATAACACTTAAAGATGTTTCAAATAATGTTTTACAACTAATATATTTTTATTTTTGTGGAATATGTGTAAATAATGTTAAGAGCTCCTGGGTTTGTAATGTGGAATCTAAAACGGAAGACTGACTGACCGCTCCGACATAATGATTTATATCAATGTATTATCTATACAAACCCCCCCTCAAACCCCCCCGCCCCCCAAAACACATTTACGTTCAGTCCAAAGCGACTTACAAACAATAGAACACAGTCAGTAAAGGAAAGCAGCCGCACTGTTCCTGTGATTATCAGTTCAGACTACTTGATTATTTCATCCTATTATACAGAGAGATTTAAATAAACTAGAAGTAGTCTATTTGCCTACTGTGCCTACACAGAAAATATTTTGTCCTTTACGTGTAACCCATCCCTGCAGTCACACACACACACACACACACACACACACACACACACACACACACACACACACACACAAAGTGAAGTGAGCACACATGCCCTACACCCAGGGAGCAATTTGGGTTCGGTGCCGTGCCCACGGGCACTTCAATTGAACTTGGGACCTTCAGTTCACGAAACCTATAGCCATTAGTTTGAAGTTTTCCTGAAATGTACAAATCAACAAACAATGTAAACATGACACTCAATGGCTTTATTAACCTTAAACAAGTAAAGATCTAAAAGCAACGTCAAAGCACAAAACCATCTGATTCTGTTTATTGGCAATAGATAGTTTCCACATTAAAGAAGTGAGCACCAGTTCTGGTCCTTAAGGCTACTCATCTTCTTGCTACACGGCAGCAGCAGGAACCACTCATGATTTACTTGGGTGTCTGGGATCTTGGATAATTTTGTGTGTTTTATGACCCTCCATCATACGGCTGTCTGTCTGCTGCAGTCAATAAGGAGGTTCCTTTCCACTCTAACGCTCCACAGTGCCTCTGTGGAAGACCAGTGAGCTGATGGACCCCATGCTCTAGGTCAGCCCTCCAAGGTAATAGAAATTGTGTTCCATTGTGCCCATATGGCTGGTGTGCTGGTTCCATTGAGGTCTTCTGTGATGTAAACGTCGAGGTACTTGTGCTTGTTGACTCTCTTCTTGAGATACTTCAATAATTTGGAGCAGTTAAGACACTGTAATAAAGAGACTGCATAGAACTTGTCAGTAGGGCATTGTTATTATTAGAAAGAACCAGCTTAACTGTAGTACCATCAACCCTGTGCATAACTCGATCTGGTGCTTTTTTAAAAAAAAATTTATAGCAAGTGTCTGTGGAAGAGATGGGTTTTGAGAAGTCTCTTGAAAATGTTAATTACGGATATTGTTGGGAAGGTCGCTCCACCATTTAGCAGTGGTGAATGAATTTACCCAAACGTTTGGTAAGTCCCCATGGGCAGAGGTGCAGATATGGGGGGGGTAAAGAGTTTTTTTTTTTCACTGCACTCATTGGTCATTCATATTGGGTGGAGGTCTGAGTTCCAGAGATCCATCATGGCTGAGTGGCAGTAAGGTTATTGTTTGTAGTGTCCCATGATGTACTCTCCAAAATCTCGTAACATTGATGGAAAAACCGCACACAGACACAATATGTGCTTAACACTCACGTGATGCCACAGTGACGATCTCAGAGCTTAGTGAATCGTTTTTGTGAATGACCTGGGACCCTTAAAATACTTTATTTAACTTTTTCATTCAGCTGTTTCCATTAGGCAGTGCCACATGGGCTCCTTATCCTCCTTCTTGCTCAGTCACACAAACCACCTGCATGTCCTACCTAAATTCACAAACCTCTTTGTTTTTTTTCTTTCCTCCTCTGGCAGGCTCCATCCCAGCATCCTTGTGTAAACCTTGTGAAATAAAACCTCATTTCTCTCTTGCTGACACACACACACACACACACACACACACACACACACACAATTAGTTATATGGTTGCTTGTCATATAGCAGTATTGTTTTTAGGTTTTAATTGTGTAAAACTAAATTGTTTGCCTGTGTTGAATACTTCTGTGACATTGTTAGAATGATCCAATTACTATTTTTACCTAAACCTGATTGGATTTCAGAATTTGGGCATTTGAATTTTGGACAACCCAGAGGCCCACACCATCATTTATATACATACATACGTATGTACAGAAAAAAGTTGTGGCATTTAACCATTTTTTAAAATTAATTATGGGGTTAAACACCCTGCAGTTTGTTAATGGGATTTTTCTGTTAACAGATCTCCAGATGTGCAAGCTGTCTGAACTCTTCTGTGTTCTGAAAGGAGAGAAAGCTGACTTCAGAATTTCACACAGATTTAGAGCAAAGCTGCTGTCATGCTCTATTGTTTTGTCCATGGTGGGGCCAGTGACCAAGCCTGTGCCCTGGATGAGAACATGGCACCAGGTTGAAGGAGCACCAGTTACCAAGGAATTAAACTGGAACTTTTTCTCTGCTGCCTTGTAACTTCAAACACACTTTTTGCACTTTCTTCTTTATTGTCCTCTTTTAAACTGCACTTTATTTTCTTGTTATGGAGTTCCAGATGGGGACGTGGAGAAACAACGAGACCTTGGTGCATTTTTGGATTTTTGTACTCCTGGGCTGTTATGTGCACTTGGACTCTGGTGCCACCTGTCCTGTAGAGTGTCGTTGTGATGCAGCTTCTATTTATTGTAATGAGAGAGGTCTAACTTCAGTTCCTCTTGGGATTCAGGAGGGATACAAGACCCTATTTCTTCACAACAATCAAATAAATAATGCTGGGTTTCCTACAGAGCTTCACAACGTGGCCTCTGTAGAGATGGTGCATCTATATGGGAACCAGCTGGATGAATTTCCTCTAAATCTTCCTAAAAATGTAAAAGTCCTCCACTTGCAGGAAAATAACATCCAGACTATTTCCAGAGCTGCCCTAGCACAGCTACTCAAGCTAGAAGAGCTGCACCTGGATGACAATTCGATTTCCACAGTTGGAGTTGAGAAAGGAGCATTTCATGAAGCTCCAAACCTCAAACTACTGTTCCTAACCAAAAACCAGCTGAGCAGCGTGCCCGTGGGTTTACCCTCAGATTTAAAAGAGCTGCGTCTGGACGAAAACCGCATCTCTAAGATCAACTTGCAGGCTTTTGGAAATGTCACAGCTTTGCAGCGCCTGCTTTTGGATGGAAACCTTCTGGAGGATGATGGCATTGCTCTGGGAAGTTTTCACAATCTAAATGACCTTCGGGAGCTTTCACTAGCTCGTAATTTCCTGAGTACACCGCCACCTTTGCTTCCTTCAACATCTCTGGTTAAACTGAATTTTCAGGATAACAAAATAAATGAAATTCCTCCCTCAGCATTCTCAGGGCTATTAAAGCTGGAGAAGCTTGATTTGTCCAGAAATGGCCTTCAGTCTCTCCCTCAAGGTACATTTGATGAGCTGAAAAATTTGAAACTTATTAACGTTCGAAACAACCTGTGGCACTGTGATTGTAACTTGAAGTGGATTGTCGACTGGCTGAAGTCACTGCCATCTTTCATACATGAGCGTGGATTCGTCTGTCATCAGCCAGCCCAGGTAAAGGGCACAGCAATCCGTGAACTCGTCCTTGATGTCCGAGAGTGTCAGACCATCTCCAACAGTTATCCACAAGCTACTTGGTTACCTTCGTCTTTATTGCCACAACAAGGAACCACCAATCTTCCTCAGAGGTTATTTAACACAACCTCATTTGTGTCTACAACTTTCTCCACATCAAAGCCTCCACCTACATCTTCACTGCACATTCACAAGTTCCCACCTGCTCCCTACCCCCCCTACAACGACCCACTAAGAATGTCTGTGTTCTTTGTGAATGCCAGCTGTGTTGAGGTGACATGGGAGTCTTATTTTACTGTTACAGCTTATAAGGTGACCTGGGTAAAAAGAAACCAGAACCAGGTGAAAGATATGAGCCAGGAAAGAACCATTTCTGGGGAGACACAGAAAATCACTCTGTATAACCTGGAGCCCAAAACCGTGTACCGGATCTGTGTGTATATTTTGGACAGCATAAACAGCTACAGACCGGGAGAGGACACAATCTGTTCTGAGATTAGGACAAAATCTCCACCAAGAAATTTTAATAACTCAGGAGAGTTAGGGCAGGCAGTGCAGCAGGACACTCCATCCATGTTTCTATTGGCTGGTGTAATCGGGGGGACAGTGCTGGTTTTTTTAATTCTGCTCCTTAGCCTTTTTTGCTGGCATGTGCACAGGAAGAGCCGATCCTCTGATTCCTCTTCCAAATGGCAATACACTTGTAGCAGGAGAAAAGGCGACTACTGCGAAGCAGGCACCAAGAAAGACAACTCTATCCTGGAGATGAGTGAGACCAGCTTTCAGCTTGTACCCCTTAATAATGAACAGCTGCTTAAAGGCGAGTTCAGGGTCCAGCCCATCTACCTGGCAAGTGTGGACACCCATTACAGAGACTGCCACCCGAGTGGCACCAACATATTTAACATGAAAAGCAGCAGTGTTTCCAGTGTGGAATACTGCACAACGTGATGCTCACATGTTATAAACCTGCATTGTGTACACACACACACAGATCCAGGAATGGATGTTAAACTTATGAACACTTGCTCTGTTTGCACACCAAAATCTTTTTTTCACTAAATGTATTCATTTTTCAGGCCTATTATACATGAGGTCGAAGGAGAGTCTATCCCAGTTCTTTGAACCCTTGTGTAGGCTGGCTGTCCTTCACAGAACAGACACACGCGCACACAGATCAGCTGTTACCTGTTCTAGGCCCGGGTGGCGGGCATTGTTACGGCACGTACAGTCACTCGATGAGTTGCTTATTTTGCAAGATAACTTTCTTCAGTGGCATCTTTAGTAAAGTTTTCGGGAAGCAAAGCGGTGCTGTAAGATCAGACACATGTAGTCAGATGTCCTCTTTGCTTTTGATGTGCAATTCATAGCATGCCTTACAGCGTTAGCTGCACGTTGCTGTATTAGCCGCGTCTTTGCTTTTCAGCGTTATGTGCTTTGTTTTGGTGCAGTCTCTTCAGCTGTTTAAGAGGCAAGTAGGGGCCGCTGGTAAATATCAGGCACAGTTAGGAGGTAGTGATTTTGCCGCTGCCTGCCGTGAGCTGTGTGTTTAAGTAGTAAGTGAGGAGGGGTAGAGTGGTGGCGCCGCTCCACGTCTTCCCCTTCACTCGCGTAATCACTATAGAGATGAAACACGCCAAACGTCTTATATTATGGATCTGATTTAGTTTCTTATCTTCGGTTTATCTTCTAGCTTGTTTTTGTTTTGTGGGAGGAAAACTGGAACTCATTAAAGAAACCTACACTGACAGGAAGATGTGCAAACTGCACATCAAAAAACAACCTTGTCTTCGTGTTTGTGAATTCAATACAGGCTTTTCTTATGGCTTTGTGTGTTTTTGTAACATAAATGAAGCATAATTAGGTGTGTGTGTGTGTGTGTGTGTGTTCTGTGGTATCTGATATCAAGATGTTATCGGCAGGTTTTCAAAGTCCTGTTAGTTAAAAATGGGGCCCCCATGGATAAGACGTACAGCACATCCCACAGATGATAGATTAAATTGAGAATTGGGCAATTTGAAGGTCAGGTTATCTCTTTAATTAGTTGTTATGCTCTTTAAACCATCCGTACCTTTTTTGCTTTTATTAAACTCCCTAAATGAGATGAGCTGCTGAGTTGTGGATCAGCTGTAAAGGTCTTATCTTCTATCCTGCACAATGAGACAACCTCATAATGTGTTTAACCAAGAAACTTGTCATTTTTGTTTATAAGCCAAATGTTACTTCTGCATATAAAATTGAACAAAACATAATTAATGCACAAAATGTTTATCCTACAGTTGTATTCAAATTCCTTTGTTTTTTTGTTAGATGCTTAAAGTGGCATTGCATTTTGGTCATTGTGGTGGTTTGTAGTATTCTTTCTATTAACACTACAAATGTAGGTACACTGTACGACATGCACTGTATAGTGAGTCTATATATATATCA
>JAOUQT010042740.1:0-21393 GCA_025769995.1 Xyliphius kryptos
ATAAAAATGGAGGACAACAATGTAAAAATAATGCTTTTTTTTTTTTGTGTTGGGGAGAATCACAGCACCCGAGGCGTTCTTCCCTGGATAGGCCTGGGGAACCCCACCGTGACCTTAGTAGAGGATTAAGTGTAAAATAATGGATGGACAAGTAATTTGTATGTTAATATATATTTTCTTCATTCTTGTACTTTTAGGAAGGTTCTCCTGCACGGAGTGCTACTGGCTTGAGAAACCTGGGCAATACGTGCTTCATGAATGCAATCCTCCAGTCTCTCAGGTATACGCATTGTCCACAGTTGAAGCTTAAACTGTGCAGTGATGCAAGACGTGCAGAAGGGCTGGTGTGCTGGAGTACAGCCCAGTCCCTTTGTGAGGCAGCTGAGCTGTGTTGACAGAAAGCAGGGCTTCTGGTCAGTCAGCTGGCAATAACGAATGCCAAGAGCATTGGTGTGGCTGCTCTGATCCTGGCCAGACTCGCATTAACTGAGCCGTCTGTTAAACCACAACTAGTGTTGAAAAATCAGAGTTTAATGCCAGAAATTGCACTCATGTTGAGAAAAGGGCATAAGCTGGGAAAATCTCTTTTTTATGGGCAGTTCTGGTGGTACAGCAGTCAAATGTGCTAACACTCAGTCATGGTTAAGAAGCTTTCAAACTCAAGCGTTGCCTCCAGCCTGGCTATTATTCTGCCTGTCTAAGAGAGTAGTGCAAGCATGTCTCACTTAAACTTCCTGTAGACACGGCGTTTGCTAGTGAAAGAATTGATGGATTTTTTAAACACTTATTTTAATCTAATCCAAAATATGTAAAACTATACAATTTAATGTAAAAGATGGATTGCTATGTTAAATAAATCCTGCGTTTTAAAAATTTACTCCGTCTTTTTTCCTCAAAATATAAGTTATTCACTTCATCAGATTGAGTCACAACCAAAGGATTTAGTGGTCATGGGCAACGGGCAAAAAGTTTAATGCTGCAAGCCCCAGTGCTTCATATCTGCAAAATTCTGAAAATGTAACAAGCTTTAACTGTTGCTTATTCATTTTCTTGGTTAGTTCTGTGATTAAGAAAATAAAGTCTTATTTTGTCTGATTCCAATCATCCTACTGCCATGGAGCAGTAAAGAATTCAGGGCAAATATTTAAATAGAGTGAGCTGCAACTTAAGTTTTTTCATTTTTACTTTAAAATTTTACAATAACTAAAAAAAGTAGTCAACAAATAATTGCTAGTACCTGTATTAGATCCTAATGTAACAGTGTTGATTCTTATTAATGACCTGCACCACTTTTGGCTTCTTAGTCTGACTTGATGACTTTTGAAGTTACGCTATGGTGCAACAGTAATTCTCACACTCTCTTCAGGCCTTACTAATTCAATGGTTGTGGCTTCTGAGAGCTGATAAACAAACACTGCCATTTATTTAGAGGTAAGAAAGTAATTGTTCTGTAAAATGAATTTCAATGTGATGTTTTGTGGCGACAGATTTTTACAGTGAAACTAAAGCGATACGTTTTATGTTAACTGTTTTGAAAGAGTACAGACTATAACCAGGACACAGGGTGTAAAATCCAGACACTTGTCCTCATCCTCAATGAAAACATTTTGGCAGTTGTAGGCATGTGATTTATGAACCGGCCATGACAACTGAAGGTCCTTGGTTTGATTCCCGGTCCCAACAAGTACTATGGCTGAAGTACTTTTGGGCAAGGCACCTTGGCCTAATTGCTCCCCGGGCGCTGTGTGCAAGGCTGGCCACCATTCTGGATACATTTACTCACTTTATTATTGTGTATATGTGCATTTTACTGCACGGATGGGTTAAATGTGGAGGGCAGATTCCTCTTTGTCTAAACACAGTAGGCAAAAAAGATCACGTTATTAAAACCATGTATTTCATCTGGTTATAATTAAATGGAGAAAGTGACTGCAGTTGTTTTTGACTTTGGTGTAGTTATTGGTGTCCTGATTGCAGCTACTCCTGGTATTTTAAAGGAGACATTAAGCTGTTTTGAGAGGATTGTTGGTTACCTGTACAATTGAAGCTGTAAATGAATGTAAACTGCGAATTAGAAGTTTGTTTAGTGGATAATTTTAAGGTCCTCGAATACCGCAGTGCATCGAATATCAGGATACTGGCTTTTGCTAAAGAAAGCAAAAAAAAAAAAAAAATCAAACAAACTCATGAACTCCTTATTTGAAAAAGGTCTAACTAAAGCGACCTCTAATTGGACTGTGAGAAAATATATATGTCTAGACTTAAGATACATGGCGCTACAAGATGGTTACATTTATATAAAAAGGTTGTGGGTTACAAAATAAGCATTCACAGTTTGTCAGTTAATGTAATGTCTTTTCCTTTACAGTAACATCTCAGAGTTTAGTCGCTACTTCAAGGACTTGCCAGCGGTGTCATTGAGAAGTGGGAAAACGGCAGGAAGAAGAACGTACCACACCCGAAGTCAGGGAGACACCAGTGTGTAAGGTCCTTCAGTGAATGGGGCAGGGGAATGGGCTTTACTTTTGAACACAGCTGATTATCTGGCTTGTGCTTAATTTCAGTAATGTGTTAAATTATATGCCTTTTTAATATTTAGTGGTTTATTCTTCAGTTGAATTCTAATAAATGAGATGGCTTGTCTGAGTCTTCAGGAAGCCACTGCTACATGCTTAACGACTGTGCTCTTTTCCTGTGTGTACTGGCAGGTCTCTGGTGGAGGAGCTCAGGAAAACTCTTTGTTCCCTTTGGCAGGGAAGTCAGACTGCGTTTAGCCCAGATGCTCTCTTTTACGTTATCTGGAAAATAATGCCCAGCTTTAGGTAATGTCACTTCTGATAAATGCCTTGGCCACTTTTGGCTCCTTTGTCTGCTCTGTGACTTTAGGAGTTACGCTATGGTGCAATAGCATCCTCGCTCTCTACTTAAGCCTTACTTTACCCCATGGTTCTGGTTTTTGAGAGCTGAGGAACAAGATGATTTTTTTAAATTTAGTTTATCTTAAACTTTAGACAATGGAGTAACTGGCTAAATCCTATTTATTGTACTAAAGTGAATTTATGCAATCTTGAATATGAAGGATGTGTATAACCACTGTGTTCTAGTCATTGGTTTGTGGCCTCTTTTGACCCAGTTAAGAAAATAACAATAGACTTTAAACTTTTAAAGTCTGAGGTGAGGTGGCACAGTATTTTGTGCACTTGCTTCAAAACAGGAAGGGCTTGGGAACAATTATATTCTTTTTATATGGAACATTTGCATGTTTTCTTCATGCTTACGTGTTTCCTTTTACCACACACAGGCTTGCTATTAAATGAACCAAAGTAATTAAAGTTTCTAGTGTAAATTAGTTTGTTTTCCTACATTTTACTAAATGTTAGGATTGGCTTTGGGCCTGGTATATAAGCCAGCTAATAGCAAATTTAAACCAGTTTGCTTTGTGCTTTCTGCAGAGGGTACCAACAACAGGATGCTCACGAGTTTTTGCGCTACCTTTTGGATCACCTCCACAGAGAACTTCAGGGTAGTAAGAATGGTGTGCCTGAGGGGTCCAGTCTGCTTCTAGAGATTCCAGACAGTAACCTGGATGGCAAGTGCAGCATGTAAGAACTTATATGTGTGAATGCATGAAGGTGTGCATGGATATTGTTTCTTTACTTCAGAAATTATGAAAAATTTAGTTGTTTTTTTTTAAACTGGGGTCATGAGTTATCTTTTATGGAGCAGATATTTATTATAAAAGGAATCTGAAATAACAAAGCTACTGTACAATCTGAAATAACAACACATTCTTTTAAAAAATGTCACTGTAGCCACCTATAATTAGATGTCAGACTGCAGATATATAGCAAACTGAATGGAAGCCAAACCCCTTAGATAAATCAATAAATGAGAATAGAATGTAAATTGTTTAAAACAAAAAAAAAATGGATGCACATACAATTGAGTTAAAAACTGGCTTGCAAACAGCTATCTGAATAATTTATTGCATCCCCTGCCAATTCAAGAGAACAGCTTGTGATTGAACCCCTTTTGATTTCTTTATGGTGGAATTTTTAATTGACTTTGGAATTAAGTTTAGAGTGAGCTAGGTGTTGGCCACCTTTTTAAAACTTAAAATTATTTAAGCCTGTTAATATGGGGTGTCCAGTAAATTTGTAGTTGGCATGGTCACGTGTCTCACACATCTCACGTTAGCGGTCTGAGACGAAAACTAAAACAGCTTTTACTCTAAACTATATTTTTTGTGTGGCCTTTATTATAGTTTATAGAGTCTATTAAATTACTTATTACGTTTAATGTTCATATCTCTTTTGTTTTTAGCAATGGACCTCCCACGATGGTCACATCTGTATTTGGTGGTTTGCTGCAGAATGAAGTGAACTGCTTAATATGTGGTACAGAGTCCAAGAAGTTTGACCCATTTTTAGGTACGTTTTTTTCCACCTTTCCCACCTGAATGAGTTATAAAGACTAGTGTCTAGTGTGTTGTCTCTTCTGCAGATCTCTCACTGGACATTCCCAGTCAGTTCAGAGTAAAGCAAGCAAAGGATCAAGAACCTGGACCAGTATGCACTTTGAGTGGTATGCAGCTGTTTTATGTATTTACCTGTTCTAATTAGGGGTTTAAGAACAAAGTGCTTACAAACCCTATTGTTTTTGCTCAGATTTTTCAAATTATTATTATTATTTTTCTAAAATAAAGGGTAGGTGCAGATTGTGTGCTTTGCCGATACCACAGCGTGCACCGATTTGCCTATAATTGGCTTCATAGTGAGAGAGAACGCGTATAGGCAAAAAAGTCAAAGACTACACACATTTTTTCCAGATGTCAAACAAACACCTTGCAAATTGGGACTTTGTTTAGCAAAATTTGAAAAACCTACTTTCAGGAACTAGTCCTAGGATTTTTAGTCAACCCCCGTGTGAGGTATCAAAAAATTCAGTGTGCTCTTAAATAATTCTTAAAATAGTTGGACTTTTCCATTCACTTAACTACATAAGAATTAATCCTTATGTCAAAATTCCAATTCATTTATTTATCAATCACAAAAAAAAATTAAAAACTCAATAAGTCTTCACTCAAAAATTCAACAACTTCACACCAACATCCAGCATCAGTCCCTGAAGTGGCCGGTTAAATTTGATGTACTTCTATGGTTTTATAATGGTTATATTTTGTTTTGTTTTCACTGTTGCATGTGAGCCTGATAATCACTTGGCACTATGTGTACTAGTTCTTTCATACTCTGTCTTATAGTTGTTTTTCTTGGTTTGGGCTCTTGTTCTAAGGTATCAGTTGAAAAATGATTTTTGGCAAGCCGTCAAATGTCAAACATTTCAACACCAGATTTTCTTTCAGAAAGCTTTTTTGTTTTGGGCTGTTTGTAAATGGGGAGAAAAATACAGGGTGTATGCAAAGTCTTACATGCACTCCCAAGACATTCTGTAGAAATACAATGTGTGTTTTTGTATACATAAATATATATTTATATTCATTGATTGTAATTGATTGTTTTAGACTGTCTCTCTAGTTTTACTGACCTGGAGGAGCTTGATGAAACAGAACTTTACATGTGTCACAAGTGTAAAAAAAGACAAAAGTCTACAAAAAAATTCTGGGTGCACAAACTACCCAAGGTAAATTTAAGGATTCTGCACACTGTACCTTTTTTTTACCATGTTATAAAAGTAATTGATTTATATGCTATAATACATTTTTACATGGTTGTAGATCCTGTGTTTGCATCTAAAACGCTTCCACTGGACAGCGTTTCTTAGAAATAAAGTTGATACTTATGTCAAATTTCCAGTGAGAGGCCTTGACATGAGCAGCTATTTATTGGAGGTGAGAATGTAATTTATATGTTTGTGTTAAACTTCTTAACTGTGCTGCAAAGTTATAAACCATGTATTTTGCCCATGTATTTGCATTTTTAGTCCGAGAAAAATCTTCCTGAAAGCTGTCTGTATGATCTGGCTGCAGTTGTGGTGCACCACGGATCAGGGTAAGATCTGCTTTGGCTGTTAAGATTTTGAAATGGTATTAACGTCGTTTTCAAATGGATTGTTTCAATTTAACCAAAAGGTGGCGGTATTGTTCCAGCAGCTCTAACATTTTGGTTGTTTAAGGATTCTGCAATATGTTTGTATGTGGGCTCATTTCAAACAGAAGGATTTGGACGTCCTATAATTTTTTTCCCTTACTACTTCGTCATATTTCATAAATCTGGGTAAAGTGTTGGCAGGATTCTTTACATTTAAACCAAAAAAAGTTTGTTTTGGTCTTATTCAGTCATCAAATTTTTAGTAACCTTTGCAATTGTTGATATGATTGTTAGCAAGATTTAAATAAGTGACAGTGTTTCTATGCAACTCTGCCATGCACTCTGTTGCTTAGTGTTTGCCTCCAAACTGCATTTTAAGGGTCAGATTTTAAAACATGCCTTATTGCACCCAGCTCATTAAAAATATTTGACTGTAGCCTTAATGGTATTCATTAATTTTGGGTGTTTAGTAATATCTTTCTGTCAAATTACCTTCCTTGTTAAATATTTATTTCTGTAATTACTTTTACTTACTTGTAGGATGTAAATCCTGTGAAATAGATTTGTAATTAGTAAAGCACTAATAGCATCAGTAGGTTTATGCAAATATATTGGTATGTTGTCTAAATCATGCAAAACCTAACTTTCACCGTGCTTCATTTGGATGTACATGATTAAAATTAGAGGAGGGTACATATGTTAACATATCACTTCATACTGGATCTCAGCTCACTTTTTAAAAATGTTTTCGGTCATCATTTGCATTTTAGAAAACGTAATTGGAAATTCTTATCACAATTGTTTCTCCTGTTTTAGGGTTGGATCAGGTCATTACACTGCATACGGGCTTCACGAGGGAAGCTGGTATCATTTTAATGACAGCACTGTAACTGTGGTCAGTGAGGAGACCGTGACCAAAGCTAAGGCCTACATTCTATTCTACACAGAGCAGGACAACACAGGCTGTGAAAACAAGCCTGCACATTGAAGAGCCTTATTCTGCCATCAAGCCTTCTGAGTATCAGTTCAGGAGTCCTTCAATCCGGTCATTTTTTTTAGAATGCTAATCCAGGTCTCATTCAGATTATGTCAAATCAGGAATCGGTCCAGGTCTGCTTAGGGGGAGGAAAAGGTCCAATTGTTGTTCCATTCAGTTCTGTTGAATAATACCGCTTGTCACCTACACACTGTCCCGACACGCTTCCCCCATAAATTTATTAACCCAAAGAACCTCAGTATTTTAATTGCTGCTGTTTATAATCAATAAACATTCCTTTTATTGGCATCATAGTTTTTGTTTGTTTGAGTCCCATGTGGCGTTTTTGGTGGATTACTTAATCAGGTGAACTAAGAAGTGTTGTTGATTAACATAATAATCAGAAAATAATGGGCATTTGTTTTTTTTTTTCTTTTTTTATCTAATAATTGTCAATCATCAGATTTCAGTTTCTAGCTACTAACAAATCTAACAAGTCACAACCCTTGTTCAAGGTATGTAAAAACTACACATTTAAGCCTCGAGTATTATCTGAACTGCTGGTTTGTTGATTTAGAAAAGTTTAACCTGAAACTTGAAATACACATTTCCTTTAATGTTTTATATTGTCATGAACAGTATCACCTCATAAATGTGAAAAAGAACTTTTACAAGCCATGCAACTTGTTGGGTTGGTCCTTTAAAATTGGCTGTTTTTGAGTCCTTTTAATTGTAACAAAATTAAACCTTATAGTTTTTGATGTGGTCCCTTAATATCCATGCTGTTGCCAGAAGTAAAGAAATGTCAGTTTAAAATGTCTTGAGTGATTTCTAACTGTAATCCATGGTTTTTAACTTGACCGTGTGGCTGGGGGGGTATAGGCTACAGCACCTCCTGTGATCTTGTTCAGGAGGAACGGATTAGAAAATAACAAAATGTATATGACCACACTTTCACATACTCGTCTCAGGTCCTTTTCTATCACACAACTGAAATTCGTGGGTATCTTTTTCTATTCAAATTGGCATTAATAGGATTTATACTTTTGTGTCTAAGGGATTTTGTAACCATTTATTATCTTCAGCTTATTCCTCTACTAGGGTCACGGTGGGGTTCCCCATGCCCATCCAGAGGAGAACACCCAGGGCAGGGCAAAAAACATTTAGATCACATTCTTACATTATTGTTATTGTAATAAAAAATGGCTCAGTGGTTAGTGTTCTCAGCAAGAGGGTCCTGGGTACGACACAACATGCGGCATGTGAAGCCTGCATATCCTCATCTATACCCGTGTGGGTTTACTCTGTGTCCGTCCTCAATTAAAAGGTAGATTAGGTAAACAAGATAATAAACTGCTCTTTCGACTATAATGTTAAAAAACATTGCTCTTAAAAAATAGGCTTTGAACTGTAAGCATGTTGAAATTTAATGCAATAAACAATATTGTTATTATTGTTGGGTTTGGGATTTACAATCCAGTACAAATGACTAAACTCTGTAAACCCTTATTATGGATTACATTATTTTCTGTGCAAAGGAAGTCATTTTATTTGTAACCTGTCACTCAAACAAAATCCCAAGCTTCTTAAACTCAATTTGGGGGACCTTAAAAATAACTTAAAAATAAGCTATTCTGTTAAACAATTGTTTTTATTATTTGTTTTAGTTTCAAGATTGTCAATTGCACTGCATGTCGAGATATGTGCATTAAAAATTGTTGTGGTGACACTCGGGGAATAAGCACTCTACAGAAAAAATAAATAAATAAAAAATATACATAAAATCTGCACAAAATTTACACAATCTACACAGAATATGCAGGATAGTTGGTGAATATGTGAATGAATGTTTGTGCACGTGCTTTGGGCGTTTCCCCACCTTTCACCCTTAGAACACTGGGACAGGTTCCAGCATTTCAACTCTTCACATAAGCTCTTTGGACAGAATGTCAAATTTCCATAGCGACGTTAAAAATTTGTCTAATAATGGTCTCGGATAGCTGTTACATTATTTATTTCTTATATTAAAGACCATGAATGTTCAGCATGAAAGACAAGCATTCTCACAGAAGGGTAACAGCTGTAATTAAAGATGTCCTTTTCTGCACAGAGATTAAATGTCCACATAAGCCTAAAAGATGGTTTGGAATAAATTCTTAAATGAAACATTTCTCCTAATCAGAGGCTGTCAGGATCGGATGGTTTTTGTAATGGACTAAGCTGATTTCCATAAAACACGAAAACGTGAACAGTGTCCTGCTTTGATGATAAAAAGCTCTCCAAGCAATTATAGTAGGAGGTGCTCTTGTATCTAAGCTTTGATATTTTTTTTTTTTTTTTTTTCCCTCTGTCTTAGTACTTTTTTTTTTTTATCCACCCACATGCGCACGTACATTCACAGATTGTGAGGGCAGTGCACACTTGCATACACACACAGACTCTTTAAACCACGAGCAGGCACGGCACGAGTTCTGTCAGGCAGCAAAAACAGGCTCTCCTGTGTTCTGGGGACAGCTGCCCCTGTTGAGCCCCTGACCTCACCTCCCCATGCACGCACACAGGTGTCTGTCTGATATAATATCCTCATTAAATGCCCAAACTAAGCAGCTGCCACTTCTTCCCATTTGAACAGTTGTAAGGTTTCTTGCTCATTGACGTTTCTGCTTTCCTTCATAACAACCCACCCCCACCACACAGTTTGCAGGCGGTTAGGTCACAGCTGCCGATAAGCTCACGTTGCCCTGTGCTCGCGAGTGTTCCCACTTCCTTCATTGCCTGAGCATGTCATGACTCAGCGAGGGTGAGTCACAAGGTACAGGCTGTAATTTCACTTCTGCAGGGCTTTGCTTTGTCATGGCACCAGAGGCATGTACTTGTTCACCTGGCACATCATATCCGCACTTAATGGTGGTCAAGAAGATTGCAATTCTTTTTACGGAGAAATAAATCTACAAACCGTTCAAGTAAACAGCTACAGCTTATGTTTTTAAGAGCCTTTTTTCCGACTGAATACCTTTTATGTATCTGATTCAGCAAATTAAATATGGGCTTGGTTATTTGTGTTCTTCCTGTTTAGGCTGTTACCACATCACTGGCATTTACTTCAGTACATACTGTACTGTGAATTCACAAAAGGGATTGTGTTATATGATGTACAACCCATCCAGTATTGTGTAAGATAGTCTCAAACACAAAAACGAAAAAACCTTATAAACAAACATATGATGTGATCAGTCTGTTATTTTAAACTTGCTTCTTAATCCTTTTCATCAATAATAGCCTTCATTGTATTTCACAAGGTTGTGACTTTCTCTAGGAGCTCACCCAAATAAACATTCGAAAACAATTTTTTTCTTATCATACACCTAGCTTTTTATTTCTAAAAAAACAATATTTGGTTTAGTGTGGCACGGTGGCTTAGTGGTTAGCACATCAGGTTCGAATCGTGATCTGGGTGGAGCTGAATTAAGCTGTCATTTAGTAACTTTTTTGGATGGTGGTGTGCTGCAGGATTATTTATTCATTATCTTCCGCTTACTCCTTTATAAGGGGTGCGGGGGGGGGGGTTCCCCATGCCCATCCAGGGGAGAGCGTCTCAGGCGCTGGGCAGATACACCCAGGACAGGGCATCAATCTATCGCTGGGTACACACTCACTCACACAGTCACACACACAAACACACAGTATACAGGGCAATTTAAAGCCTTCAATTTACCTTCATGTTTTTGGAATGTGGGAGGAAACCGGAGAACCCGGAGAAAAGCCACGCAGACACGGGGAGAACATGCAAACTCCATCCAGATAGGGATCCGAACCCGGAATCCCCAGCGCTGAGAGGCGAATGTGCTAACCACTAAGCTCAAAAAAAGCTTGAAAAACACAGAGGTAGATGATTAAGTGAAAGATGATGAATGAATGAATATTTATTTTAAAACTGATCTACACTATGAAATATAAACTCTTTACAACACTTGTTATACCAAAAAAAAATCTAGTTGAAGAGAGAAACCTATCCAGGACTACATATTTAAATTTCTTATTGTGTTTTTTTTTTTTTTTGATCCCTTAAACTTGGATATAGTTAAAGGCCATTTTACGGTCATAAAATATGCTTCCAGTACTTATTAGTGGATATTCTACATGGAGTATTGGGACACTGATTAGTTGTTATGTATATGGTGTTGGTCCCCCGGTTGCAACTACAGCAGCTTTCGCTTTTGCAATATTTTGAATTGTGACTATGGACAGTTTTGATCATTCTATATATAATGATTAGATATATTAATATTTCATATAACTGGAATTCAAAAACTTGTTAAGAACAACCCAATAGCACTGCTTCTTCTCCACCAAACCTTATTGGCATTCAATGGGTTTCTGGCAGCGGGCGACACGGTGTCTTAGTGGTTAGCATGTTCACCTCTCACCACTTCGAATCCCAATCTGGGTGGAGTTTACATGTTCTTCCCGTGTCCGCATGGGTTACCTCCAGCTTCTTGGCTTCCTCCCACAATCCAAAAACATGAAGTTGTTGGAGTCCCTCCCCTGGATGGGTATGGGAAACCGGAAGATGAATGAATGAATGGTTTCTGGAATTCACCAAACTTGGTCTAGTCCTTTAGAGTAGACATTTTACTTTGAGTGCAGTGGTGGCCCAAATATAAAATAATTATATTAGTTAAATGTTTATAGTGTTTCCTTTATCTCAAAAGGCCAGGTGCTGGTATAAAGAGTAATATCTTTCTGCTATCTTTCAACCCTTGTTTCAATTTTCAGATTGAAGGAATGCTATGAGTAAGCCTTTAAATGTGAGTGATAAACAAGGGCTACTGCTGTCCAAACAGCTGCCTGAGTCCAGACAGATGGAGTTCCACTGTGAGTGTTTCACGTGTTTCCATTTTTGACCATGCCTGCTGTTGTCCTCCTAAAATAACTCCCATTCTTTACGACCTTATATGTGCAGGGCTTCGGGGGAAACACAGAGGAACAACCTGCAAAGGAATCATGTATCCAGACCCTGTGGTGCACACTGCAACCCTGAGCGACTACACTGCGTGCCTATCAACAGGGTGAAACCTTAGATCTACAGAGGCCCTGGGTCTTTTCCTTAAATTACCTTGTATTTATAATGCACATCACCAGTCTAAACCAGGAATGTCTGCTGCATCTTTTCTCATTTCTGGACAAAGACAGTCGGAGGAACATGTCTCTGACATGTGTGCGCCTTCGCGAGGTGTTCCTGGACCCTCAGCTGTGGTCTCTGCTTAACTTTTCCTCTCCATTCGAGCTACGCAGAAACAACTTCATCCTGGGTGCAGGTCTAAGGCATCTGAATATCTTTTGGCATTCCAGCAGGGTCAAAGTGTGCAACATTGAAGACTGGATGAAGACAACATTCCAGAAAGACCTTTGCAGAAAGCATGAGTGTCTGGTCAGCCTTTTCCTGGAGCGGGTCAGCTGCACGTGAGTTTTTGGCATGACTGCACAGTGGCCTGTAACTGTAGCTCTGTGTGTTGATTCGAATGCAAGGTAGTACATTATTATTGCTTATTCCCATGGATTCAATTATAAATAATTCAAATAATACAATAGGAAAGCACTGATTGCTGCTTTAACTTTGCACAGCCTTGTAACACCTCCTACCACCATCCCTTACTTTAAAGTGCTTTTAAAAGCGGAATCATCAATGAACAGTGTTTATAAAGGTGAAGATGCAGCAAGAGGTGATAAAAGAAGATCCATTGGGGGGGGGGAGCCAGTTAATACTGGAGTGTGTGCAAGAGTTGGCGTTTGTATGGGGTTGGAGAAAAGATTTGAACTCACGCTACTTTCATTCTGCATCTGCACAAAAATTGCATCTTCCACTTTAGATAAATGATCACTACAACAGCTAAACTGCTTTGTACCTTGGAGAAAGTGTGCCACAATCTTGCCGCCAGTGCGACATAAAAACTTAATACACACGTAGCCTTGGAGTCTCTATTCTTGCTCGACTTGACCCTCCAACCAGGACTAGAGGAAAAACTCTTCTAAGTACTTTCACCCAAGTGGTGGAATGAAGTTCCACTTTCTGTCCAAGTGTCTGAATCTCTTCCAGTCTTCAAAATTGACTAAAAACTCACCTCTTTACCAAGCACTTAGATTAACCTTATCCCAAGGTGATGGATAAACACACCTGCTAATAATGATAAGGCACAACCAACTTAAAACGGATTAACTGACTGATTAACATAAGCTAATGACACGAAGACAAAGACTAGACGAGTTGAAAATGAACCCAAAGGCTTATCAGGAGGCGCGATAATTACAGGTCTACAGGCAATGTCTGATATTCACAAAAATAATCGCACACTGTTTAACATGCCCTTGATTACATATCGTCATATTTATTTTACACCTGTAACTAAAATCTATATACATAAAGGTTTAAAATCCCTGAACTAGCCCCACCCCCTTTTTTCCTGATGTAGCTCCACCCTCCTTTAGTTTTCTAACATGGCCATCGCTTCACGTGAAACAACTAATCTGTCAATGTGATAGACATTCCTGCATCGGGTAACTGTTTGTTTCCATCAGTCGCATATTTCTAGAAAATTGTCATAGACAAAACTGCTCTCAAACTTCGCTACATGGTTCTAACTTTTGTCTTCCAACATTGGGATACCCTCAGCGTTGTGCTATCGGTTGTTCTTAGTCACAGAAGCATAGTTACACAGTTCAAAAATACGCCAAATACATGTATACTACCAGAGTTTAATGTACAAGTGAGTTACCATCTACCCGTTACAAAATTCTATGTGTGTGTGTGTGTGTGTGTGTGTGTGTGTGTGTGTGTGTGTGTGTGTGTGTGTGTGTGTAACATACTTGGCCAAATAAATCTGATTCTGATTCAGATATATGGTGGCATATAAAATGTGAATAATTAAATGTGGCACAATAATTAATCGGCCAACTGCAGATATCAAAAATCTATTTAACACCAAATGTTAAAGGGAGTGGTAGCTTAGTGGTTTGGGTGTTGGACTAGCAATCAAAAGGTTGTGGGTTCAAATCCCAGGTCCACTGAAGTTACCAATGTGTGTCCTTGAGCAAGACCCTTATTGCTCCAGGGTGCTGCATTAACCCAGTGTTCTGACCCCAACCATCAAGTTTGGATACTTGTAAGTCGCTTTGGATAAAAGCGTCTGCTAAATAACTAAATGTAAATGTTATGTAAATGTACCAACTTTTGTGCCACATGCTGAATAGCTATTAATTGTATTACTACTATAGAATTTTGGCTTTACCAATAGACAGCCAAAGAGATTGTGTGCAAATATACACTATGTCCTGACATTTTCATACCACAATTGCTGGTATGATTCAGAGTTTAGTGTTTCTTCTTTGATGGTAAGTAATCCTGGCCAAGACGTAGCATATACTGTATGTAGCACCGTGTTTCATATATGAGGTTTTTATGCTGCTATGCACACTATTGATTCTCAGTGCCTTTTTTTGATAATAGACTATTGAACATTGAGTCTTTAGTCATCTTTTTATAATTCTTATTACTTTATTATATTATTACAATATACATTTCCAAATATTATTTTTTTTAAGTATTAGACTTTTTTCCCAAGTAAAATGGAACACCAACTCGTACCATATCTCTTTAATTGGTAAAAACATGACTGTTTTTTTATCTTTAATTTTTCTAATTACCTCAAGGCTCAGATTATTTCCCCTGTATATACCTTATGTAATATTTTTCTCACTTATTTATTGAGAAGTTATACACTTCAGTCTTTTTTGCTGGATTTGGTTAGGGAAATTGGATCAAATTAAATGTCAAAATGTTAAAGAAATATAGAAAATTCTAAAGGATTCTCAAACTTTCAAGTACCACTACATTGTTGGCTACTTGAAAACCTAGCTCTGTATTTGTCACAAAGCATCTCTGGGAGTTTTTGTAATATACTTTGGGTTATTGTGTTGCTAGAAGACCTTTGATCTCTGACTTTATAACAATTATATGTTTACTGCTCTATACTTATTTATTCTACATACAGCACACATGCAATTACCTTTTATTTTAAGTCATATGACTACAAAGTATATTTGTCACATGGTGGACCAGAATAAGGATTGGACACTGTATTAATTGATCACAGAAACACACATTCTTCACAGATTTGCAAACTAGTATAGCTTTCACCATGCTACAGTACTGTGGCCACTGCGCACTGGATGCCCACCCCAGCATAATAAGGCTGGTCATAGATTAATAGCAAAACATTTGGCAGATGCATTAGTTATTACTAGTTACTGTTCATCACCTTCGGTTTTGCTATTGTCTGTTCCTCTAAAATCCTGACACAAGATAAAGCTTTTTCTTTTTATGTTGGAAGGGGAAAGGTAATCTAAGCTGTCTAGTACAAATCTTTTTATTTATTTTTTTTCCCAGGAATGTGAGTTTACTTGACTATATCCAATTCCTCTTAAATCAAATTTTTGAAATGGTTTAATCAACAAAGATACAAGTAATTTTACACTGGGAAAAGTGTTAACATTTTTTTGATGACTGTGGCTAACAATTTCTTTTTAAGGAAAGCTTATATAACTATAACAAGGTGGAATTTAAGATGTTTACTTATTAGCTTACCTATTAGGTCTGTTTTAAGTGCTTATTTTAAGTAAAAACTAGTTCTCTTGTGGTTTATTAGTATTATGGAGGTTTTTTTTAACACTTTTTGCTTTTGTTTAATTTGGTTCAGTTTTATTGCAAGTGATGCATTTTTAATTGAAATGTCACTCTGTATTTTCTGAAGCAAGTTGTTACTAGTTGCTCATTTTGTTAATGCCCAGTGTTGTGGAGTAAAATTGGAAATAAAAATGGAAATAAACTGATTGTGCTATTATTTACAGGTTCCTTGGAACCCAGAAGTTGATTTGTGCTGGCACACACTGATGGAGGAAGCATCAGATGAGTGTGAACCAGTGTGGTGTGAATCTGAAGACCCTCTTTTTATCCTTTACACCAGTGGCTCCACCGGCAAGCCAAAAGTATATGACCTACATAATCACACCATACTTTGTCTTATTTTCAACCATGCTTTATAGTGGAATAATTTCCAATTCAAACAAGCAGCCTTAACAATTAAATATAAATAAAACAAAATTTGTGATTAAAAAACAGGACCAATGTTTTGTTATATTATTATTTTCTTTTTTTATAATTACTTATGTTGGGTAAAATTTTGATCACTGTTTATTATTTTTCAGGGTGTTCTGCATACACTCAGTGGCTACATGCTCTACACTGCGGCAACTTTTAAGATGGTTTTTGACTACCACCCCGATGACATATACTGGTGCACTGCAGATATTGGCTGGATTACTGGTCACTCCTACATTACCTATGGTCCACTTGCAAATGGGGCCACCAGTGTCCTGGTAAGAAAATGCTGCTGTGTGCTTCATTTGATTCATCCTCCTCCTTTTTTGTTCTTTTACGTCCAAATGACAAAATATGTTTTATGCAAGCAAAGAATACCTTAGGTAAAGTAACTTTGCTTTCGCTAATAATATTATGCTAATTTAATATATTACGCATTTTACTGGGTTAATATTATCAACATAAAACTTGTAACTCAATAAGATTGGTTACTGGTGAATGCTCATTTGAACTACATATAAACAGGTAAACTTACTAATTGTAGTCATTCCTGTTTATTTTTATTTTCCTTGTGTAATATTACAACTGAATGTGCACTTGTTTTTTGCAGCAATTTTTTTTAAAATCTTAACTGATTAGTATTTATTATATAGTCAATTTCTTTTTGCAGTTTGAAGGTTTGCCTACATACCCAGATGTTAGCAGAATGTGGGAAATAGTGGATAAATACCACGTTTCTAAGTTTTACACAGCACCTACTGCTATCAGACTCCTCATGAAATATGGCAGTGAGCCAGTACATAAGTAAGTATAAAATCATATTCCTCCTACTTTTGACATGCTTGTCTTATCTATTAATCAGCCAATATTTTACTTAATTTATACTGCAAAAAGTGTAAACATTTTTCTAAATTTATATTGCTTGCCCATTTACATTCTATCAATTTTTTCCCACTCAATCCTCCACGAGGGTCCAAGGGCGCTGGGCAAATACACCCAGGACAGGGCAGCAATCCATCGCTGGGCACTCACACACACATATACACACACACACACACACTAAATACAATTTACCCTAAATCCATGTTTTTGGACTTTGGAAGGAAACCGGATGACCCGAAGGAGACCCATGCGGCACGGGGAGAACATGGAAACTCCACCCAGATTGGCAAACCCAGATGAATGTGCTAACCACTAAGCCACGTGCCCCCCTTCCCATATACAGTGAACAATAAAAGCAATATACATACACAGGTTTACTCTGGAGTTTGGACAATCCATCAACGTATAAATTATACAGTGAAAGAATGGGCTCACTGTGTAACATCTTATGCTCATTCAGTTAGTCACTGACACATCTGTGTGGTAGTGCTTTGTGTTTGACTTTCTGGTGTTTTAATAGGCAGCACTTGTTACCAATTGTAATGAAAAATCAGTTAATGTTTGAGGCTTTAAAGTTTACCAGCAATGCTTTTAAGCTTTTCCTTTTATTCATGGCAACATAAAGGCAGTATTAGAGTTTCTTTATGATTGTGGCTTCTACATCAGCATTAATTGGAAAAGGTAAACACTAAAGTGTTTCGGTTTAACCATAACACAAGAAATATTAATAATTTGTTTTTATGTGGTTCCAGATAGACACTATAGAAAACCATTCTTGATGGAAATAGGATTTTTGAAAAGGTTCTGGAACAAAAACTGTCCAAGTAAAACTGGTCAAACATAAAATGTAATTTTTTTTTTATTATTATTTTTTTAGTAAACATAAATAAAAAAATTTATAGAATCTATAGAACACTTTAAAGCTGGGACAAAAACATGTTTAGCACAGTTACATTACCCCTTTTTAATGTTTAGAACTTGAAGATACAAATTTTTGCCCATTTATGCTGCATACAAGCTGTATTTATAAATCTCGATAACATGATCTATAGCCCTTACACAGGAATTTGTCTTCCACATTGAACCTATCCGTTTAGTGAAACACACACTGAAAGAAGTGAGCACACATGCCCGGAGTGGTGGGCAGCCTTGAATGTGGTGCTTGGGGAGCCCAAGGTTTGGTACTTCAGCTAGAGTACTTGGTGGGAGCAGATATCAAACCGAGGACCTTCAGGTCGCAAGGCTGATTCCTTAACCACAAGCCTATGACTACACCTTAAGTAATCTATTATTTTTTGGTCTTTCTTTTTCCAGGTACAAGCGTAGTTCTTTAAAGATTCTGGGTACAGTAGGGGAACCTATTAACCCTGAAGCATGGCAGTGGTACTACAATGTAGTTGGTGAAAAAAGATGCCCTGTAGTCGACACATTTTGGCAAACTGAGACAGTAAGTAACTGTTAATAATTACGTTTATACACACATGCACACAAAATATAAGCTTTCTATTTTATTCTTTAGGGAGGTCATGTACTTACACCTTTACCGGCTGCTACACCTCTAAAACCAGGATCTGCAGTGAGTTTTTTTTCTTTTATTCTTTATTGTGTATTAAAACATTCACATTAAGGTTAGGATAATTCTACACAATCTGCATTTAATCACATTCAATAATTTTGGTACAGCGAATAAGTTAACACAATTACATCACATTTTACATTTGTATTTGCAATTTCTAAAAGTATTTAATAATTGCAGTTTGGTGAATAGCTGCTTCTTAGTCCATGACCTTTATGCACAGAGATTTTTCTGAACTTCCAAAAGCTACAAGTGGCAAACCACAACCTATCCTCCTTGCAAGTTTTTAGTGGATTCTTATTTTATACAAAATTTTTAAAATCTTGATTACCTTAGCTGTTACCTTTTACATCAGTTTTTAGTATAACTTCTGTTTCCATGAAGAAAATGTTGTCATTATTTTTTCAGCAATATTGCTTCACAGACACAGACCTTTTGCCTATAAGATTACACTTAATTAAACAGTTTATTACATCATCAAAGAAAAAAATATATATATATTGCTGGGAAGATTTCCTGGTGCCCAAAAATGTCCAGAACCGTATCTTAAAAGGTATTAATTTATAGGGCAGTTCTGCTATATATGAGGTTAAATTTCCATTGGTTAGAGTTTACCAAGTGTTTAATGGCTTATGAAGTGTTTATACGAGTATGGGAAAGGCCACGAGTTTCCTGAAATGGCTCACCATAGCGACGCTTACCGGTGAGCTGCATCGTATCGTGTTTTTTTTTTTTTTTTTTTTTTTTTTAACGTGTGAAATATTCCTGCAAATACCACACATGGTAACTCATGGAAACTTCGGCAACAGATGTTGCTAGAGCTTTTTAAAGCATATTAGAGTTATATTGTTGAAAGAATGCCAAAAGTTTATTGAGCTGTTATATCTGCTAAAGGAGGCTACTTAAATGAGTCAGTAGTGTAAAATGCATTTTGAACTATAGATTTCATAATTTTTGTTTAAAACTTCAATTGCTTATTTGTACTGTGCTTTAATTTTAGAGTGCAATCAGACAGTAAACTAAATAGTTTCTAATAAATAACTGAAAAGTGTGTGTGTGTGTGTGTGTGTGTGTGTATCTCAAGTACATCATGTTACTATTAATTCTGTCTGTACATTGTCTTATCAGATACTGATTTCGATATCATCTGATAGTTGCTTAAATTCGATTCTTACAATATTATTTATTGACTTTGTCAAAACAACTTGTGTATAATATCTGATACTGCATTGTTCTAAAATATAAATTATACCACTTTTGCAGATGTTTATTTTATAGTTTGATTTGAATTTGTGTTTTATTTTTACAGACGTTTCCATTTTTTGGCGTCGTGCCTGCCATACTGAATGAGTCTGGTGAAGAATTGGAGGGACCAAGTGATGGGTACCTAGTAAGCAGAATTTTTTTTTTACTTTTTTAACTGCACTGCTCAAAAAATAAAGGGAACACTTTAGTAACATATCCTAGATCTACAATAAAATATTTCATTTAGTAGATAGTAGAATGAGTTAAGAACAAAATAGCTTAAAAATGATCAAAATGTAAATCAAAATTATTATGCCATGGAGCTGTGGATTTGGAATCATACTGAAAATTAAATGACCGGCTGATCCAACTTCTGTTTCGGTGGAAATTTAAAATGAGGCTCAGTAGTGTGTGGCCTCCACATGTCTGTATGACCTCCCTACAATGCCTGGGCATGCTTCTGATGAGGCAGTGGATGTTCTTTCCCACGGCCCCCCCTCCATGTCTCTTGATGTACTTGTCTGTCTCCTGGTATCTGCTCCATGCTCTGGACACTGTGCTGACAGACACAGCAAACTTTGCCACAAATTGCATTGATGTGCCAATCTGAATAATCACACTACCTGAGCAACTTCTATGGGTTGTAGGTTTATATAGGTAGCAGTAAGTTTCACAACAACAATTGTCACACAAAAGATGTCACAGCATGACTCACACTTGAATGATGATTTTTGATTTCTTTTAACAAGTCCGACATTTGATTTAATTATATTGTGTGATTTGCAGGACAAAACATTTAATATAACATTGAAGTGTACCTTTGCCCTTGTGGAAAGATTATAACAATGGAAAGGATTGCTTTTATTTCATGTACAGCTTAAATAGATAAATTTCACGTATATAAATCACACGTAAATTCTAATAAAAGATAAAAAAAGCTAAACATCATGTAAACATTTAATCTAATCACATACACCTGGGTAGCTGGATGGATAGACGGATGAATACCTAATTTCCTTCCTGACTTTTTCCTTTCCTTTCCTTCTTGATCACCAACGGAAATTTAAATGTATCAAGCATATTCACTTTACAGCAAAATAAATAAATAAATTTGAATTGCCTTACTGCTTTAGTACTATCGGGGGGACTATATAATTGATAAGTGTTTAATTACTGACAAAGTTTAGTCAGTCAATATATCACTTATAATCTATAGTCAAAGACGGCTTCTTACTTAAACATATTTATTGAGATATTGACTATATGTACACATGACTATATCATTAGATTTTTGTAAGTCTTTCCAAACATTGTCAATACGACCAAGCACAGTATATAATAATCAGAAAGAGATTGTCTGTTATATCATATTTTCAGTTTTACCACCTATGATTCTGGCTGCTTTTTTGCTGATAATACCTAAATCAAAACTGCTGTTTATACTTGTTTTAAAAGGTGTTACTACATGGCTTTCTGGCCAAAATGTCCTCATTCAATTAGGATATGAAATGAT